>VCCN01003880.1:4670069-4682262 GCA_006491835.1 Architeuthis dux
GTGTTTGTGTTTGTGTGTGTGTGTGTGTGTGTGTGTGTGTGATTGTTCTTACAAATAAGTACGTCTGCTAGTGATCACCATTCTTTCTGCTGACACGTAGGCGCTCAAATCAGCATACGCAAATCATACATTCGTGTAGAAACGCCGGGGCCCTTGAATGTTACGAGTGTTAATCACGTGAACCAATCACACCATAGAATATGTAGAGGGACGTGGTCGGAATACACTGACACAGTCGCCACTCGTTCTAGCAATGTGCGGCTGTGTGTGTCAGTTCATCTTATTAACACCAATTTGGTGTTATTGGTAATTAGTGTTCGTTTACGCATGGCCTGCCAGTAGGGAGCTGCTGGCCCATCGCTACACTGTCCGCCAGCATCTAATGACGTAGGCAGCTAATCTGGCTAACTCAACTAATTATTAGTTACACCTAATCGTTTAGTGCACCTTTTCTTTCCGTCTTTACTTTCTTTTTAAAAAAATCTTTTCCTTCCTTCTTTTTTCCTTCTTTCCGTCCTTGCTTTCTTTCTTTACTTCTTTGCTTTCTTTCTTTCCTTCCTTCCTTTTCTTCTGTCCTATCCTTTCTTTTTTTCCTTCTGTCATTTCCTTTCTTCATTTGCCTTCCTTCCTTTTTCCATCTGTTCTTCTTTTCTGCTCCCCCCCTTCTTTCCATCCTCCCCTTTTTCCTTCTTTTTCCCCTTCTTCTTTCCTTTCTTTTTATCTTCCTTCTACCCTTTCTTCTATTTTCCCCATCCTATCTTTCTTTTCTTCTTCTTTGCTTTCCTTCTGCCTTTCTTTATCCCTTTCTTCCTTCTATCCTTTCTGTGTCCTTCCCTTCCTCCCTTCTTATGTCCTTCTGTTCCTATCTTTTTTCTTAGTTTATTCCGCCTATCCTTTCTTTCCTTCCTTCCCTTCTTTTTGCATTTCCATATCACCTCTTTTCTCTTTCTATTATCTCCTCTTTACATCTTTTTCCTTCTTACGTTGTCTTTGTTTCTTTGTTTTTCTTTCACTTTTCTCTCTACCTAACATGTTTCTTCACTATATTTTTCCTATGAGATTTACAAAGCTATTTCGTTTTGACACAAAACCAAATGAGAGAAAGGAGATTGTGCTGCGCTAATCTTCTAAAAGTAGAAAGACAACCTGTCGAGAAAATCAACATTCGACGTGCTGGTCTTTTACTTGGGCTCGAACACCGACCATAGGCATCGGTGGCAAATACACAACTATCTCAGCCACCAAATGGCTAAAAGAAACTGCTAGTTTTGAATTTACTAAACTAAACTCCAAGCACAACACAATACCACATGTGTGACACATTTAGTGAAGCTCAAACTCACTAAAGGACTGCAGAACTATCTTGCTAACTACTGATCCATAGCATGACACCAACTATATGTACTAAGCTTAGAGGCTCGAATTCTAAACTGTTGCCCAACGGCAAGACACTCGTCCGTATCTATTTTTCAAATTCTCTATGGCTTTTATAATTTTCTCCTTCAAAAACATTTTTCTTTTTCTTCAGCCTTTAAGATTATTTGATTATTTGTACTAGCTTAAAGCTGGCTACAACGGCTTTTAAGCTCTATGTCAAGTCACTTCATATTTAAATAATTCTTATAATTATTTACTTATTCCTCTTATTTTCCTATAAATAACTGTAACTAGCACTTTATAAACCTAGAACCACCCCCCCCTTCGGCCAGACATTTTAGTCAATTAAAACTTAATTGAATTAACTACTCGGAAACCCGTGGCGTGATTGGACTGGAAATTACTTTATTGCCCAGAAGCATTTTAACGGTATTGCGTTAACAAAAATTGCGCTTAATGTGCCGTTTTTGTTTTGTGCAGTAACAACCACAAACATACAGAAAGCGGACCATTATAATATAGATACTTCCATCATCGTGGCAGGTCTTGGTGATGAGATACTTGCGTATATCCCACTGGTCGGTGTTCGAGCTTAGGTAAAAACCAAGATTTTGAATATTGACTTTTAAGACTGTCAGATCTACGCACTTGAAACATTGGCGCAAGACAATTTTTAAAAACTCTATTTCAGCCTAGTTGGTCTCTGCCCACCTGAGTAAATATCGCATTCTTCCATCTTGTCTCTATTCCCTTCTTGTTGTGCTTTTTTCGTTCTTCCTTCCCCTTTTCTTTTATTCGAAAGCTTCTTTTTCATTTTCTTCCACGATTGTTCTTCTGTTGAATATATACCTTGAATTATTTCCCTCCTTTATTCACTGTCTTTTACTTTCTTTTTTTCTTTTCCCTTTCTTCGTCTCCTTTTAATTCGAGTTAATGCATATTCAAGTGTGTCCATTTGGAATTCAGTTCCACAAATACATTTCTCTTTATGGCTGAATTATTCGGAATTCTATGAAAGGCTGTCAAAATATGCTGCTTACTATTTTATCTTCATTAACACGTCTCCTTTTATAAATGCTACACTTCTCATCTTCGCCTACGCCACCATCTGGTTCCAACCAATCGTGAACATCTTCGTTATTATCATCATCACTGCTTCCATATCAACGATTCTTCGTTATCATAGTACAATCTGTCTCAACACTAAAACAATCATTAAATTTTCTTTATCATTAAATAGAAAGCTTCACTTGGCCGAAACAAATGAATACATCATTATTTCCCTCTCAAGCAAACATGAAATGTCCTTTTTTAAAGAACTTCTCTCGGGTCATTTTTTTAATCGTTACTTAGGCAATATCTATGGCGCATGAGTGAGCCTTGTAGCGGGGGAATGGTCTTGCAGATAGATCATTACTTCAATACTTTTGCCCAAACTAAGCTATGCTTAGTAAATAACATTTATGGCAAATGAGGCAGAGCGATGGCTATCGAACTAGTCTCATAAACCATAGCTTATGAGTCCGATCCACACTAGGGGCTCTACTATTATCAATTGTTGTTTTACACCAGATTTAGCTGAGCTTAGTCAATAGCGAATATACCGGGGATAGCGCAAATCAGCAAGATCTCTTTACAACTTCTGTATCAAACATCTTCGTGTAGATATGAAGGTACAGTGAAGTGAATATTAAATAGCCTTTTAATATATCAAATCTTACAAAGGCTTTGTCTGCCTCGTGAGTGTGGTAGTTGTGAATTTCATCAACTCCAGTGGCCAGTGTTCGAGCCTAGGTAAATATACCTGGATTTCGAACGCTTATTTTCAAGGCAAGGATACTCTCACTACATGGTGGATTGGCGCAACGCAATCTTAATACCCCATTTTGTGACATATTAGGAAGCCTAGTAAATACCAAGGAATGGTTATCTGAGGCTTTTCTTTGTTTCTGAAGCCTCTTTGAACCCGTCTAGTGGCTGAGTTAGTTGCGTATTTCACACTGGAACCAGTGGTCGCTTTTGAGCCGTGGTAAAAGCTAGGATTCGAATGTCTCTTGCAAGACTTTTAGTTTTTGTTGGCACTAAGAGGAAAAAGAAACCATGCACAGTGTGTTGGACGTTGGACATGTATCATATTGATTCGCAACAGACAAATTTACAAAGATGTTATTTTACATTTTGTTCCATGTCATATTTGAGAAAACGTGGTATCAGTGTGTTCAACCACTTTATCCCGACATGAAAAAAAAATTAATTCGAAGCATTTAATATTCCCGATGGGAGATATAAAACCAAATCAATCTCTTTGTCGAGTTTATCAACTTACTGAGCTGTGAAGTAGCCACTAAATATTATGTATATAATCATTATTAGACAACTGTGGAACCTATTCAGTTATTTGAGGACCATTATCACTATTTTTTATTGGTTTCTTTTTTTTATTTTTAATGATGTTTAATGTATTAATTGTACCAATGTTGTGGATTCAAAACATTAAAAAACGCTTGTTTGAAATTTCATGGTGATATTTTATCCTGTAACATCGTCTCAACCATTGATGTTTTTAAATATATATTTATGTTTTCTTTACAAAAGATTGATTTGATAGAGTAACTTGATGCAACAACTGTAAATGTTTTCAATTCACTATTTTGGATGCTTCAACACGAACTTGAACCCGACCTTTTATCAAGTATAAGAGTAAATCTTCGCATATCAAGAATGCATCATCAAAAACTTTATGTATTTCCCACCTGCACCAGCGATCGATGTTAGAAGCCAGGTAAACAGCTATGATTCCGAATGCTGATTTTCAAGGGAGACAGGCCTCCCCACTTGGGAGTTTTGCGTAATAAATCTTCCTAAACCCCCATTTGACCTAGTTCTGTCCTAGTAAATAGGAATAGTAGATTTCCTTATTTAATTTATGAATTACTTTGATCCGAAACTAATTAGAAACTTTCTAATCACTTTTTCTCCCTAAAAGTAAGAATACACTTAGTCGTCGCCTGCCTCAGAGCTGATATAGTTGCGTATTTTACACCGGTGACAGAGTTCTGTGTTCACGCCTTATTTTGATTTCTAATGATGATTTTTTAGGCAAAGTAAGCAGACATTCCCTCATCACTGGGATTCACATAACAGAAGCTTCCTGCCCTCCATTTGTCTTTGTTTCGTACTAAGCTAATTCTAGTAAATATCCAAAACTTTGTAAATAGAATTTAGAAGATATTAAAGTATTCCTTTCTCATGCCCACAAGATCTAAAACACGAGGCAATGCCTCTTTTGCGTATATTTCAGAGAAAATACCTAAATCTCCCAATATTTGAAGCAGACCTTTCGCGCTTACCCTGCAACGGAGATAATTATTCACAAGAATTAGCACGTCATGGACAGGTCATGTGTGACCCATTTCCCAATCTTTGACACTTTTCTTAGTTTCTCCAAATTGCGTTAGATTTCCTAACCTATGCTTTTCAACCAACTGGAGGAATTGTTGATACAAGTCAATGTGTACCTTTTCTTTTCGAAGTAAACATTTATTTTTACTCGGGGCAAAACGCAGTTACTTTTTGCTTGTAATATTCGCAAACCCTACACGATATAAACATCAATTTTAATAAATTATCTCGCTTAATCTTGTCAATGAGAAAAATGTTTTGCCTTCATCGTTACCGATAATGGTGAATAAAACACGAACCTTATATTCGAAAGATATGAACACTAGAATGTACATTCAGTGTACAGGCAAGCAACAGATAACTCACGGTTATATAAAAAAGTTCTAAAAAATAATCCATCAACATATGGACGATAAGAAGAAACGTTGCTGTAGGGGGTGGGCAAGCTACCCTGGTATGCATCACTCCCACTCTGAAAATCGCCTCTTTTTCATCTAGGAACCCAAAACCAGTGATCTGCCAAGATAAGTCCTTTTATGTTTACATCAATATCAGCCAGTGTCCAATACACAATAACACACGTCATTAATAAATAGTTGATTGGTACACGACACTTGCAAGACAATATACGACAGTAAATCATGAAATGCTGAGAAACAAACGAATCAGGTCTCGTCGATCCAATACTGAGTTCCAGCCAAATGTCCTCTCTTTCTTTTTCTCTCCTCTTTTTTTCTCTGTGTGTTGAAATCAATTTATGAGAGCTTTGACACGTTTATAATACATTTGGATGTCAGACTCTCTGCCGTCTGATAGTCTTCACCCGTGTCATGTTTGGGCGTAAAAGATTTATGGTCCGTGCGCATTAATGGCTGTGAATGGTTGGATAATATGTGTCTTTCAATAAATGACGAGGTAAGAATTATAAATTAAGAAGGCAGGCAAAAGGAGAACAAAGGGGGTTTTGTAGCATTTCAGGTTTCCTTTAAAAAAAACTCGCATATAATTTGAGACGTCCTCAGTTGGGGAGCTGCGGCTTTCGATATGATTTTATACGGATATTTAGTGACTGCCTGTTGCCTGCTGGCAAGAGATATCAAGATATTCGTGACATTCTTGATACTCCTATAACGCTGAAATCTGTGATGAATGCCATTTTCCGCTAGTTTATGGCTTTAAAAGAAGTATAAACACAGGGAAAATCTGTTTAACTGCCTAGAAAAACAAATTTTTATAACAACAGTTGATATAATGTTACCTTGAACTATTTATTAGATAAAGCATTTTCAATCATTATTAATTTTGGACTCTTAATTCTTTCATTAGTTGCTTTTCATCGCAAATTCCAGTTCGTCATTCCACCATCATTAGTAAGCATCTTAATTTTAGTTGCTTTTCTCATATCAAGAATATATCTTTATTTCTGATCCACGTTGTCTACTCATTGCTGTAGACTGACAGTTTGAGTAGTTGTGATAAAAAGCAACTAAAATTAAGATGAAAGAAATACTAATAATACTAGTTAAACATTGATAATGGTTGACAATGCTTCAACTGATGAAAATTTAAAGATAATATTACTATTACTAATACTACTAGCGTACGTAAAAGCAATAACATCACATATGGCACCGAGGGATCGGAGAAAATGACGTTTAAATGGATAGATTTGATCTTCTGCCAACCGTAGAGCTCTTGTATCCATTTTCAGCTAGTTATTAATATGTATTTTATTTTACGTAGGATGCTATTCTTTCTTTACAGCAAAACCTTCTTGTGTGGTATTACGGCAGATTATATATTAAAGAGGGGACGATAAGTAAATTATACTGCTTTCCCTGTTTTGAACAAACGCATAGTTTATTTATAATCTTTCTTTAATTAGACACATCTAAGAGACCAATAAACCATATGTAAAGGTGGTTTCACAAGAACGTATCAGAGAGCCATGATGCGGTGGCTGTTCATGAGGAGTAAATGAACATTGCAAGTCGTTTTATACAAGCAAAGGCAGTCTTGTACACTACCTGGCGTTTAGCAGCGGGGCTACATCAGAGAGCTGCGACCTCCTTAGTAAAAGTAAACAGAATTGTCAGCATATTACCTTCATATGAATAATGTGATTTCACAATTTGGGTTTTCGATTCTAATCCAACATTTCTTGCATAATACACTCATAAATATGGTAAATATTGAACAAAAGAAAGATGTAAAGAAAATACTGCAAGAGGAACCACTTTCTCATAAACGGAAGTAAACACCTTCAAAGTAGGTACACTGTATACAGTTAGAAGCAAAGGCTAAACAAATAGAGGCTTTTTGTTAGTCCCCACCAAAAGCTAACGTCTATAATTTCACAGTACTGAAGCCAAAAAAGATTTTTTTTTAAAATTAAGTTGCATTTATTTTTCTTGTAGACTCAATTCGTGATATTAGTTTTAGGTCAAATTTGAACAGCAATTTGATCTAGAAAAATCAAAACATTTCAACCTTTTTCCCAAACAGCCAGTTTTGTATATCTTTTCAGATGGATTCCAGATCTGTCAGGGTGTCAGGTGTTTGCTGCTTTATCCAAAGAAGAGGCTAATGCTGTCAAACATTTGAAATAAGAAAATAATAGCAATATAGGACATATTATTTTGGGACTTTTTCGTTCCAGACCAAATTTTCATAAACAGTAAGGAATTGAAATGTTAAGTTTATTTCGTTATCCCACCACCCCCGGCCTAGGGATAGGGTTAGAAAATGCAATTTAATCTTTTTTCTTTTTCTTTTTAGGCTTCCATACTTTACAATTATGGACATCAGCTTTTGGTAAAAACTAACAAAGAACGACCCAACAATTGTTTCCAATCTGACTATTCATGCCTCTAGAAATGCAATTCAACACAGACTATCAAATATAATAATTTACTGCCCTGAAAATAGATGTATTCTCATTATTTTTAACTAATGAAACGCTTAGCTTCTTGTATTTCAAACACTTTACTTTCCGGTCATTATTAGTTATCTCCCACAAAGAAAGGTTAGTAAAACATCAGGAAACAACATCTTGTAAAAACAAATAGATCCACTGAATATATTATATATTCCCTTTCTTATAACATCTCTGAAAATACCGCTATCACTTGACAGGAACGTTACTTTTGAAGCTGAACAAGTCAGATGGATTTTGTTTTATTCTTTCTTTCCAAGAATTTGTCATTACGCTCTGAATTGTTGTTATCATAGCTCTGCCCTTTTCCAGATAATGTTCCGATCTGTCTTTAGATCAACCCGCTGGAAGGCGCGATAAGGTTTTCGGTTATTTTGTGAAGAATTATAATGTTCAAGTGGAAAACCAGTAACCAGAATCGGAATTATTCTTTCCAACATTCCTATTTTGGTTTTTCGCGTTTTTTCCTAAGAGCGAAAAAGTAGCCTAACGCGAACCTTTGAAACGATGGGGATACCTGTATAACACATTCTCCAGTGATCAGGTAAAAAGCAAAGGAGATAGTCCTTTCCCAGTTCGAAGATTGGTGCAACACTATCTTCTTCATTTCTCCTATTTAAGTTAAGCTCAGCAAATATCAAGATGCAATGTAGGTCACTATTGTTTGCTTTGATTACAGTTGATATTCTGTTGTGTTGCTTTGAAGAGTCAGCCTAAAAGATACAGCGTTGAAAAGTCGGTCTAACAAAAAGGTTTTAATAACAAAAGCTGACAATTTGAGTTAGGTCCAACGATGCCCTTTGCAAAAATAATGAAGTACGTAGCTTATACCTATAAATGAAAACCTACGTTCACTACTCCAACACCCCAGATTAAACCCGGAAAATAAATGAACACAACGAGAGGAAAATCTCTTGCAGCATTCAATCGAGAGATAATTACTCTGGAAAGGTCTTGGAACAATGATCCACCTTCGAAAGCAAGAGTAACCATGGCTAAACTTGGTTGTTGAAGATTCAAAGAAGGCTCTAACGTAAGGGAGGGTATAATATAAAACTAAGACATATAAACACCCATTAGCATAATAGAAATATAACAGCAACTGTTCTTTTCACGAACGTTCACCAGAAGTCGCTATAACATTAAGACTTGTACACCCATTCAAATTCATATTTCTACTATCCTTGATGTAATCCTAAAACTTTAAATCAATAGTCAGAAAGTCTCATTAACCTGCATATATCACATAATATTAATGAAATACAAACGAACTCTAGTTTATTTGATCCTATTTTAAAGACAACCGATCATTATTATCAGAGTAGCCCAAATTGTATTTACACATTAGTCCTTGCCCCAAGTTATGATTACACTAGATAAAGCAAATAAGGAAGCATGTGCGTAGTAGACCGAAACCGAAGTCTATGTTTAAAGGATGACTACTTACTTCACTTTCAATTATTTTTTGTTCAAGATCTAATCATATCCATATTTAATAAACAGATCTGTGAAGATCGATTATACTCTTCTTGTGTTGTCTCAAGTACATATTCACGTACTCGGGTTATATTAACTATTATTAAATATTATATAAAGGGTAGTACACGGCTTCAGCCATATTACCACTGTGTACCAGTCAGTAAGAATGTTTTAGGAATGTATTTTCTAACTGGAATTAGGTGTGTGTCAATACGCCTTTTTAACACTGGTTTTAATCTCATAATTCATTATGTGTGATATGCGGTTGTCTTTAGAAATTTGAGATAACGAATAAGTCAGAAACAAGTACAACTCTTCTGGGGTTAGAACAGATTTGGCGTAAACAGCTGGTCTAGCAGGAAAGTCCAGGAACGCAGTGAAAATACCTACCCAAAACCTACCTACCAATCACCCAAATGAATACAAGTCTAGGTGCAGGTTACCTCTACATAGGAGTTGATTAACGTCATTAGATAATGTTTGGTTTTTAAATATTTAAGATTAAATTAAGTATCAAGTTTTGCTTTAAATTCAAACAATAATTGCTGTGCTGATAATGTGTTTGCAAACAATTATATGAATTGCAGATCGGACATTAAATTTTGATCAGGTCCAGTTTTGAGCCATACGACGCATAAAGTAATAAAAACACAATGAAGAATAAAAAACAGTTGTATTTTAAAAAAGAATTATATTAAAGCTTGATATTTTTATATTCAACGTAGCGTTGTTTTCTTTCTTTGTTTTTTCTATCCGTCTACCCACCGATCCTCTGAAAGAATACAAACCTACACGGCAGAATAATCTATTGTTATGATGACTGAAGCATCCAAACTAGTTTGCATACCAAATCAACAGAATGTTTTCGTTAGCATAGCGAATATAAATAAATATACGATACATGAAATAGGAGACTAATGGGAAAGCAAGCGCTATGTTTACAAAATTGATACAATCAAAATCAATTCTCCATTTTGATTTTTAATCTAATTACAAGCAGCAGACGATTTTGCAAATGCAAATTCCAGTGGAAAGACGATTCATTTACAAGAAAAATAAAAGACAACGATTTTAAATTTATTCCCGGGCCAGGCATTAACAAAGAAAAAAAGATCTAAAAATTAGATTTGTGTAAAAATACATAAAATATGATTAAGACTGATAACTACAAATGAATTTTGAAAACTAAATCATTCGAATTATCACTGATCAGTTAGTGTAGCCAAGTTGTGCACAGGCGTTATTTACAAGAAATCTGTACGCTGAACTCAGGAAAAACATGTAAATTACAACATTATCTGCTATTTATTCGATTTAATATTATCTTTTAGGATTCATGACATCATCCCGGTATCTGAATACCAAAAGAAGACGAAAGAAAGAGATTGCTGATCCACAACAAATTGTCACGCATTTGAATATTAATGCATCTTTTTTCTGCCCGCCATAACAAGTGTTGTGCTACCGGGGTGTGAATTGACTTCAGGAACAAAAGTCATTTGTGGATGGTTTGAAGGAATTTCAAAGGAAGTTCTTCCTTTTGATGCTTATTAAATAATAAATTGAAAATATGTGGCTGATTCGAATTCAGCAGAAATGATATAAATGAAAGACATGCTAAAACTGCAGCTCATATGAATTAAACAACAACGCAACGAATAACGATCTTACTTCATCTTATTTTGAGCTGTAAACAGATTTCTGGGATCTGAATCAGTAAGCAAAATTATATTTCCTTAGGACAAAAAGAAAATGTTTTGTTACACATTTATGTATAGTGCTTTATGTGCAACAATAGTAGTTTTCATATATATCATACATAACTGTCATCGTCCGATATTAAATATTTGATTAGAATTAACAACAGCTGTTTTGTGTTTTGAATCAACCTCAGTAAACTCCAACTGAAAGGTCCCATCTTACACGTCTTTCTTCTCCGCTGCAACTCAATTTATCACTGGTTTGCTATTTGTAATTCACAACAAGCTGTATTTCTATTAAAAGAATATTTGTAAATAGAACGAGATTATTGTCAAGCTTAATTTAAAGTTAAAATTATTTGCTGTTCAAAAACTAAAACTGGTATTTAAAATTGGTACTGCCAAAACTATGTATAGACACACAGTTTTCGAATAGATTCAAAAACTTTCGTTTTGATTATTTCTTAGATTAACTACAAACAATGATCTTGTGCTCTTAATTACTTCAGACAATTGAAACAAATTTGTTGCTTTTTTTTCTCTCAGTGCATGTCAACTAACTATAAGCTCATTGGTTTGAACGATGTCAGGGTAAATAGGGAAACAACGAAAAAACATCAGACAGTTGAATCGACACCACTCCATCTCATGTTCATACTCTTTGTTTTAAAAGGAAAACAAAAGTTTTACAAGCAGATAACAATAAGCAAAAAAGTTGTTTATTCGCTTAAGATAAACAACGAAAGATTCTGGCTCTAGAAGATAACATCGGTCATAAAAAAACACTATTTCAGAAATCAAAACTTTTAAAGGTTTACCCGAGGAAAGTAATTTTTATGAACTGTTTTATAATGATAGAAATGTGTTCATGTATATAAATAAGTCTGAATCTATCTTGTTGTTTCTGATAGTTTCCGTCTTTTCGCATATGTTGTGCTAGAACAATCGTTAAACACTGGTATTTCGTGCATAATAGTTTATCTACGTCTCTCCGAACAATCTGATACATTCACGTCGCGTTACCCGGTGGTAGGGGGAGACTGTGCGAGTGTTTAGCTCCCGAAACATCTTGACTATAGCTTCAGGCTGGTAATGAATGTTGTCAGAGGAACAATACAGCTCTGAGCAGATTCACTGTTCCTGACAACATTCATTATTGATCTGAAGCTGTGGCAAGGGTATTTTCGGGGGTTAGCTCTTGTAACGCATGCACCGCCTTCTCCTACATATACATAGCTTTTCCATTAATTACATAGATCAACCATTATTATTCAGCTAATAACTGTTTTAGCCTACGGAC
>VCCN01003880.1:4785026-4796150 GCA_006491835.1 Architeuthis dux
GACGGACGGACATTTGCTGAATTATAAAAAGATCTGAAAGTAAATCCTGCTGTTAGAGCGTGGGGCTGAAGATTTTGAGCTTCTGTTTCAAGTGCTAAGTATTGTCTATAATTTTGAGAAGAGTCATTATAATTCCAAGAGTTGTTTGAACTCGTGAACTCATTCTTAATGCTGCTTTGGTTGTTACCACATCGTTTAGGCTGATCAATTCTACAGCTTTTTTTGGTCTACCTTTATAGAATAATTTGTAAACAGAAAAATGGTGGCTAAAATACTGGCCGATTTGGTGTATAAACATGGAATCACCTATGTTACACAGGTGGCTGAGAATTGTATCTTGTGCGGCTTGCGTTGCTGGGAATGGACCGAGCCAGTCGGTATTTAGGCCACCATTTTATGTTGCCATCTATTTTTGTAAAAAACGAGGCCCTTCTCTTTTTTTAGGGATTGTACTACTGAATGGTTCACCTAAATGTGGTAACAGCATAAGCAACACAGAATGAGTTTAGGTGCTAAATATAGTGTTGTTTTAACTAAAATCTATAATAATCACAATTTACAAACAAATACAGCTCTAACGTATAAGCAAAAATAAGGAAATAAAAACAATATCAATTAAAACGATTACATTGTGCAACGTTTTTCAACCTTTTTTGTTCCTGGGCAATAAGAGTTATTTTCTGATTGATTATGTTTAAAAAGCATAAAAAATGTCAATTATTCCCTTCAATCTTTGGGTCCAGGACTGTGATATTTTGAAATCTACTTATTTTCAATTGGACAACGCACATTTTTAATCACATAAAGCAAGAACAACAACTACATATGAATATCACTGTCCTGGCCACAAAAGCGAGTGTGAAGGGAATAATAGTCATTTCCTGTACAAAAATCGCGTTACACGGTGTGATAAAAGCTGGTCAGATTTCTTGATCATTAAGTTTGGCAAAATTATTCTTGCACCATTGAATGGTGTTGAATATCTTTATAAAAAAACAACTTATTAAACGGGATTTACTAAACTTAGCCGAGTACATCACAAATCACAATATGGAGGCACTCAGTGAGTATCAAACTCACTATAGTAGGACTGATCTGAGACATTAACTTGCTAAACACTGCTCTACGGTAAAGCAGCAAATCCAAGTGAAATTATTTTAGAGTTTCTTCAGCTATGGTTCAAACACAAGAAAGATATACACATAGCCTAGTTTAGTCTAAGTCCTTATTTATGAAGCACTTCAGAAGATCAAACACTATTATTGACATGAGAGTCTAGAGATTGAACGCAAAAGGGTTTAGTATTTTGCTTTTGCATAAACCGATGCCACTAATTCAACTGAAAGCTTATAATCTGAAGGTTAAATCGTAACGCAATAATCCCTAGAATAAGGAAGATTGAAGGGCTACCCAGACACGAGCTAGCGAATAGATCTTTAAAAAGATTTTATTTTTCATAAAAATCTCCTCGTTTGTTTATATTTCTCATTTCATGTTTTTTATTAAATGTTTGTTAAAATATTTCAACTTGATAATTAATTTGTTTTATTTAGCCAATGATCTGCTGAATGTAAAATCAGTGGTATTGCTTGAGATTATCCATAGACAGGGACGGATCCAGGATTTTGAGCTGGGTTTGGTCCAAATGAAAAAAAACCCAAATTTTGAACATCAAAAACAAGAAAGTAAAATGTGGTCCGACATTTTCCACTTACATTTGAGTTGTAACTTTTTAGCACTAGAATAAGATGGAAAACATCTTACTAATTTAAAATGAAAAATAAAATAATACATTTTTGAATTGAAGGTTAATTCATGATTAATTGGGATTATTTGGATTTTTATTTATGAAATTCCTTTATCTAGGTCTGGACTCCACAACTGCACCAGATAGAAGCCCAGGGAAACGACTGAGTTTGGCGCAGGAGAAAAACAACGAACCTCCATAGGTGTATTGAGCAGGCTGCATTGTCACAAGTGAAATTATCATTGCTGATGGTTACAAAAATAAAATCACGTACATATTCACTAGGCTTGGGTTTAGTCTGGCACAAGGCTACAGTTATGAGGATCAGATTCATTGCACTAGCACTGTTCTGGAAGACGACCTTGCTAAACATCATCGGGAAATGGAACAAGGTACAATGATACAGCAAGAGAAGCTTTTGCACCGTATGATCACTTGATGAATAGACTTTGTATAATAACCGAAGATCTACTCAATGGCTGAATACGGATGACAAGCTTAAACATCGGCGCTTGAGTAGCGTCAAAATATATTAAACAAACAAAGATAGAAACCAGCGAACTACGTCTTCCATGATTTTATATGAGATTGTTCAACACAAAATTGCTGGATTTATTTCTAGCTTGATATTTTTGCTATTGTTCAAAAACATTTTGAATTGATATTTTATGTTGAAATAATAGCACAATCTTTTCAAAACTGTTCTTAACTTCTTTTCTGTTTCTGGGTTATAAGTGTTATTTTCTGATTGATTATGTCTAAAAAAGTATAGAAAATGGCTATTAATCCTTTCAAACTTTGCTTTTGTGATCAGAACATATATGTTTTGTACTTTACCTATTTTATCTCAGACAGCTTATGGAAGGAACTTGAAGGCTGCAAAATCCTTATGTAGAGCTGTGAAAGATTATTTCATAAGGCCCAATTCCATGTGCAGTCGTGGCATCGACACCTTCCGGGGGTCATACACTGGCTCCCACGTGATATTGTTCATCCCCATTTTGAATTTGGGTGGCTGTGACCAGTCCCGCCTTTAGTAGTGTACCAATGTGCTGTCCCAAAGGCAAATATAGCAATATAGGACATTTAGTAAAACTGCCTTGGAGACCCATCAGGAATGCAATCATTTTTCAGTCTCCGATGACCTTCCAGCCGTACTCATCATACTTCTAGCAACGCCTAGCAACGCCTAGCAACGTCTTGACTGTTGTATTGCAAGTGAAATGAGGTGCCCAGAATGTGTCTTGATCCTCGATAGGCATGCAGAAATATTCCTTGTAAGCTTTGCACATTTTAGCAGGTGCTGCCACGTGGTACTGTCTGAGGCAAAAGTTTAAACCGGTGTCTTCGTCGGACCACAGATAAAAGAGATCCAGTAGTGTAAGGAACGTCCCAAGAAGCCCACTAGGAAGATGAAAGCAACCGTGTACAGCTTTGTCACAGTGGTTCGGGGCTTCTAGGGCAACCAAAAGGCCGAAAACTATGTGGAGCTGGTTGAGACTATGGAGAAGAATTAGGATAAAATAGACTGCAAGCTGTCCCTCCAAGTCCATATCCTTAACACTCATCTTGATAAATTCAAAGAGAACATTCTAGCGTATTCGAAGGAGCAATGCGAGCGCTTCATATAGTGGACTTTGAACGCCTCTACCAAAGAACATATAACAAGAACATGATGGGAGATTATATTTTTGGGGTCTGTTTCGTGAAAATGAATTACAGTACAATCGTAAATTTCGAATAATAGCCATGTTCTATACTTTTTACATATAAGCAATTAGAAAATAACACTAACTACCCAGGAACAAATATCGCGTTGCACGATATAATAAGAATAGATTTGTTGATTATTCAGTAATATTTTCATTCCTTTCTATTAAAATTTGCTACTTTTTAAAGTGGAAAGTTTTTGAACTCATGTTTTTCCCGTTTTACACTTGTAGGAGGTCAAGCTGGGCAATAATGGAGCAGAACGAATTTAGCATTTGGATACAATGCTGTTCGTGAACGAACGGGAAGATTTTAGTGTCAACAATTTGTGAGCGAAGATTTCAGTTTAGAAAACCAGGATTGAAGTCAATCCCAACGATTAATCAATGAAAAAGAATTGAAGACTGATTGCGATGTAAAATAATCCGTAAACCTTGTCGAACTTGCAGGAAACACTCACATATCAATTGGAACCATCTCAAATCGTTGACGAGCGTTTCACAAGTCAAATGGTTTATGAATAGGTTCCATTAGAATGAAATGAGTCTATGGATACCTGCACTAATCATGCTCATCAGCATGAATCTAATTTGAATGACAAATGGATAATTTATAATAATCAAAAATATTCCCTATGTCCGGATGCCGATGGGAAGCTGGAACAGTAATCGAAACCGCGCTATCGCCCCTTGAATATTAGGGTGAGCGTTCCGTAGAATAGAAGTGGTTTGTTATATCATAACTTCCTTCAACGTGGCGAAACAATTAGAGCACATACATATGTTGTCCAATCTGAAATAGTGCATTGGAAACTAAAACAAACTGCCTTGTTTGGTGAATAAAAAGCGTGTGGTTTTGCTGCATGGTAACGTCCGCCCTCATGTTACAAAACTGATATTATAAAAGTTGAATCATTTGAAGATATTGACTTTGTTGTACCCTACCTATTCATCCTAACATTCTTCTATTGATTACCATTTTCCCAGGCATCTAGATCTCTTCCTTACAGGCAAGAACTTCTCGAACCAGGAGAAAATTAAACATACAGTCAATGAATGTATCGATTCTTTGAATGAATAATTCTTTTAGAAACAAATTGATGAATGCCTGCCAAGGTAGGATAAGTGTATTGAGACTGAGGGGCAATATTGTGATTGAATAAATACATATTTCTATGAATCTTTCAACATATATTGCTTATATAAATTGGAAATTTCATTTCAAACAACCTGATAATACAATTTGCATCTGTTGAACATTGTGGATTTCACACGATTGTTATACTATTATAATTAATATATAGAAACTGGTACCAGCTTCACAACACCACATGTCTGTAACAGTTTTTGAAACAATACCTATTATAACATTGTCATCATTACTTTCTTTGTTGTCGGTGGTTCCTTATTCATTTTTTGATAACTGATACAAGTCCGATGAGTAATATTCCCAGCAACTAGGACAATTGAATATATACAAAAGTTTTTCTTTTCAATCTAACAGTATTCTCATTAAAACTGATTGCTTATTATGACGTTGTTATTTATTATTACATTGAAACAATTTTCCGTATGAGGATATCCTCACTAAATTTGAGGATATAATTCTCCCTCGCTTACACAGTGAATGCAGCGAAAACATATTCAAAAAATCTTTATCCGTTCCCGATCTACGCTAGAAATGAAGTAATCCATGCTTATACGGATGTAAAATAATGTTGTACGTATGCTATGTTTAGCTACCGTAGTTTCTATTCGCATAAGCAAATATGACCAAAACTGACCTGCTTTAGAGAAAACACTATATTTCCACAACTAGTAAAAATCTCCACACATGATGGGCTATCGATTGGTTAAAAGCCCATGTTTCTCTTTTCATTAGTTTCCGAGTTATTAAGCTTCAAAAAGCGTAACGATCGGGTCGGACCTGGTCGGGTCGTTTGTTTTTAAAAGTCTAAATGAATTTTCAAAACACATGGTATCAAATGATGAAAATCGCATGCTTCTATCTGTAATAGCCTTCGAGATATGGGACAGTTATGCGACCAACACATTTGATAAGGGCGATAATCATTATTTTAAATGTTTTGATATTTCGTTGAATTTAAATTCTTGTTCAAGCAGGATAGCAAACAAGCACTCCTACTTCTATTCCAACTCAAGATGATTACTGCAACCATTGTATTGTATATATAACAAATAAAAGAAATTATAGACTTATATATATTTTCAATATTTATTTATTACAATGAAACGAGTTAATGCGTATGTGTATGATACATTTTCATTAATATCTAAGATGTGTTAATTTAGCACAGACAGTAAAACACCAGGCTAGGTTGTGAGTTCAAATCACGGTAGGGGAATGGGGATTTTACATGTTGGTAAGTATTGTTGTTCTTCTTACGTTATGAAAGTAAAGCCAACTCATGACTTTGTCTTGAAGGACGGAATCATGATAATGAGTAGCGACAATAGCATAACGTTCATCTGACGGTCAGGGGTAACTCTCTTCTCAAAACATTAAACTCTACTGATATCTAATAAGCGGGAAAAGCAAACTGAAAATAGAACTGGGGGACTGAAATTAAAGCACATCAAGCTCCCTGTGGCCGGTTCCTAAGCAACACTAACAATATAAGAAAATATAGATACTGGTTGGGGATGGGGGTAAGGACTATAAAAGAAGTGAGAAAGAAAGAAAAAATATGCAATCATGAAAGCGAAGAAATAACGCATTATTGGGGTTAGTGAGCAAAATGTTTACTGAAGGGAAACTTCCGATAGGTGATGTGTGGCGCACTTAATATGAGCCAGCAAGTTTGAGGTTAGCCCCAGATTATTGATATAGCTACAATATCACTTGGAAGATTGCCAAGAAGGAGAGAGAGAGGGTGGGAGGGAGAGATTGTTGCCATAGACTTTTGCTCTTAAATGACGCAGAGCAAAAGAAACATAACTCGTTCCAATCACGAACTGCCTTGGAAAACACAAGGAGGCGCTCATTAGAAGGGTTTGTACATCTTGTTATAAAATGAACAGTGTGCTTTTTTCTGTTTCTCTGTCCGTAACAATGGACCCTTCCACTTTAAAGGTATCACATTTGCTGATAAAAAAATATGTCCTACCAACCATTTGAAAGAATAGACTCTTCCACAGTAACCATTCTGGTAGAAATTCAAATATATGCATGATTTCTTTTTCCGGGAATTAGCTCGAACGTAAACAATCCCATCATTTTTTGTGGGACTAAGCTTGTAAGAGTTATAAAGTCCAATGTTTATGTTTGGATCTATCTATCTATCTATATATCTATCTATCTATCTATTTGTTTGTTCTGAAACAATTATCGCATTTTTTGAGAAAAATAAGAAAAAAAAATCCGTTCAAATGTAATAAAAATTAAAATTAATCATCATTAAACCCTGAGACTAATTCGTTTACTCCTTGTTGAAATAATTTGGGATTCAGAAGGAAATATCTATGTCTTAAACTACACCAAAGCTCCACCCCCGAACGGTCTTGGGTAGCATGGGTGGAACTCTTAAAATAAAGTAAGACAATCACAGGAAACCATTATTGTCAAGAACGATAAAAAAATACCCAATTTTGATCCGAGTGTCATCATCATCATCATCATCATCATCATCATCATCATCATCATCATCATCATCATCATCATCATCATCATCAACAACAACAACAACAACAACAACAACAACAACAACAACAACAACAACATGACAACCTATCGTGTGCTAACCGTTGCCAAGTCTTACCGGCAAACCTTTCTATCTCGTCCCTCCATCTTGTGTCTGGTCTTTTCCTACTTCGTTTACTGTCCTAAGGGCACCAATCGGTTAGTCTTTTCCCCCCATCTATTGTCATCTCTTCTTGCTAGGTGGCCGGCCCATCTCCACTTTTGCTGTTTAATTAGTTGTATAATATCCTTCACTCTAGTCCTCTCTCTGATCCAGTTTTCTATCTCTTAGAGTTATCCCTAGCATTGCTCTTTCCATGGCTCTCTGTGCTATTCTGAGTTGGTTTTCAGCTCGTTTGGTTAATTCCCATGTTTCGCATCCATAAATCATGGCTTGTATTATGCAGCCGTTGTATATACGCTTTAGGCACGTTGGTAAGTTGCTCTTCAGAATGTCTCTATTCATACCAAATGCTTTCCAACCTATCATTATGCGTCGTTTTATTTCGCAGTTACGGTCTTTCTCTAGTTTTATTACCTGACCTAGATTGATGTATTTATCGACGACCCCTTCTAGAATCTATCTTTATGACCTTTTGGGGGACTTTATCGTTGAACATTACTTTTGTCTTTGTTCTGTTCATCTTTAAGCCTACTTTTTTACTTTCCCTATTTTGATCGGTTAACATGCTTTGTAATTCTTCGGATGCTTCCGACGTCATGGAAATGTCATCATATTTTACCGAGTCGTCTTAACTCAACCGGTTTTGAAACTTAACCCATTAATTGCGAATGACGGGGATTTTCGTAATTGCAGTTCGTTGGCTAACTCGATACATTTTCCATGTTGATAGATGGCAATATATTTCTATCTGTGGGTCAGGGCTTTCATCTTGCAATGGATTATCTTGCAATGGACATGGGTTTTTATCTTGCAATGGATAACAATTACGCTTTGCCACCTGCAGCAGTTAATGGGTTGACAATTGCTTTTAATCAGATCCCTCCAGTGTTGTTCCATTATCTGTAGAGACAAAACGGAGGCCATTCATTTATTTATTGAAATGTCGACTTTTATATGGGCTCGAATATTGACTACTGGTATTCATTGGAAATACGCAACTATCTCAGCCACCCAGCATGCTAAATATGCTAACTGTGATGATGTTGCAAACGAATCACCAGTTTAGGCCTGACATAAAAATAATTGATGTGAAGAAAAGACCTCGAAAATATTAGTATGTACCCCTGGTTTAAGAATCGTACAAAGACTAAAGTTTTTAATGTCTGTCTTTCACATTTGCAGTTTCTTTCCTGACACTTGTCCGTCATATCACATATACAAACAAAACAGTCCGTGCATGCATAACATTCTTAAACGCATTAGTACCTTAGGATGTCGGCACTTTGCATTATAAATCTGTATCTAACATCAAAACGATATATTGCATCAACATATTAATTCCAAGAGTTGTTCGAATAACCGAACCGATCCTTTGTGTTGCTTATGTTGTTACCACTATTCTCTAGAGTTCAAATTAACTACGCAATTCACGACTGAGGTAGGCCGTAGAATAGATCTGCCAAAACGTTTTGGTAACAAAATAAGCAACACAAAGAATGAATTCAACTATTTCAGCTTTAAGCGTAAGGTCAGCACATCATGGTGAAGGCCAGCGTGCTTAGTGTGGCATTAGGGACACATGCCGCTTATAGTATATAATATTCCTAAGCGGTCACCCATCCCAGTACGGATAAGGTTCGACGCAGCTTAACTTTGGTTGTTCAGAAAAGAACCAGTTCATTCAGGATGACTGGGCCGTAAGCCAACAGCATACACTTGAATACCCGCAAATTCTTGTACTGAATTAAACTCGCACACACATATACAAATGAACAAATATATACTAACTCAAACACTTATACTAAACTACATACATACACGCACACACTGCACTGCATTACACGTGCGCATGCACACACGTATTTATATCTATCCGAATATTGCGATTGATTTTGTTGCGGTGTTTCTTAAACAAGAGTTGTCTTCAAAATAATTTTAATCGATTGGTTATGTAATAAATTCTGACTGTTAATCTAATAGAGAGTAAATATATCATCTTTGTGAATGTTGATTACACCAACAGTAACCATTTTAACATACACTCAATAAACAGTTTCTGTATGAAATATTGGCCACCTTTTGCGAATATACATGACAGCGAAAGAACGCGCCGTTTAGCTCCATTTGTTGAGACATTTCTTGGATGCGAATCGAGTGTCGAAGAAAGCCGAAGCAAGTAAATGATGACCACCTACGCGCCACGAGCCTTTTTGTTTCTTTTATACCTTATCTTTCGCCTCGTACTTGAATATTAGACTCCCCGTCTCTTTGCTCAGACGTGCAATGCATTAGACCTCAAGAAGTCGGTGCATACACAATTATACATACATTATATATATATATATATATATATATATATATATATATATATATATATGCTGCAGCTCCAAAAAGCTTTCTGAATCCATTATTCACTATGTTAGCTAAATCTTTGCTTTTCCTACTTACATTGTAGTTTTTCTTATAGTCTACAATCGACGGTATAGCTAGCACTACCATCATCATCATCATTGGTGTAATCAACTCTTCCGATTGAAATATCCTCCTATCTTTCCTTCTTTCATTTCCGACTTCTTCCTTTCTTTTCTTCCTCATCTTCTTTGTGCTCCTTTGCCGACTTAACTGCTAAATGGGAAAAATAGCCAGAACGTGATCTATTATCTATTATTCATTTATTTAAAAAAAGAAAACGAAACAAAGAAAATATCAGAAAGACCTCCATCGAATTAGACCGTGCAATTTTGTATCAATCAAAACAGCTAGTCACATGATCTCTATCTATTTTTTTCTTTTTTGGAACAAGTAAAAGTCAGCGTTTCTAAATTAAAAATAATCCTTTATCATTTCTATTAAAAGCGTATCATAACTGAACATTTTCCCTTTTTTTACCTGAACCAAAATAACCAATTAATAAGTATATCTGTTATTGATCGAAAGCCTTCTGATGATTTAATCTATTTGATTTTTTCTTATTTATATATCCATTCATTATATATTATTAATTATTTAAATCTACCTCTACTTAATGGTCCAGAGTGGCGTAAAGGTTACCGGCACCGAGAACGGAATTGGCGAATCGAGTTCGGCCGAGACTGCTTCGGTTCACTTTGCACTAATACACTTGAAAAAGACATGAATTCTATCCACCCCCTTCCCATAGAGGGAATAAATGGATAGGTAAATAGCAGTGGCTCTAACCCTGTAAGGCATTCAACCAAGCCTGTTTGAGACTAGCTCCATGAAAACCTATAATTGCTACAAAACAATGGATCGTTCAAAGAGAGACAAAACCATTGCCCCATGTGCCTTATTGCATGAGAAAACAGATGTATATTTTATTAATACATGAATATAAGGTATATATTAACAACATTACCAATACAAACATATGCTCAAACACAGACGCACGCACGCACGCACGCACGCACACACATTTACGTGCCATGGTAAGTTTAACGGTGGTACTTTTAAATTACACCGAAACCGTTGGCCGTGGTAAGTAACTGAAGATCTTTTGAGTTTTTTCTCAATATTGGGTGCTCGCATATCATACGGTTAGGATTTCCTGGTCCTGGTATCAAAGGTGCTGAAGCGTTTCATTTTCATTTCACGGTATTGCTTTTAAATTACCCCGAAAACGTTGGCCGTGGCAAGTAACTGAATTTACATGAGTTAAATATACTTGTTATTTCAGTGTATAAAATATTGCCTTTCTGAGTATCTTTTTTCTAGTAGCCGTAGAAATTATTTCTTCCTCTTTGAAAATGAATATAAGTAATCAAACCTTCTAAGGGTGATGCGTGTCATTAGAAGATTCGGGAAACTGAATATAAGAACTTTAGTA
>VCCN01003880.1:4871650-4888950 GCA_006491835.1 Architeuthis dux
CCACCGTTAAAGTTTAACAAAGAGGAAGGAATAGTTCCTACTCCTACTAAAGAAAGGTACTCAGTCAATAGTTTTTACACTGAAATTACAAAAGTGTATTTAACACTCTCATTCTCTCTCCCGCACCTCTCTAGCTCTCTCTCTCAATATATATATATAGGTGTGTGTGTGCGCGCGCGTGCGAGTTTCATCTGGATATGTATTATTCAAATCTGGAACCAAACTTCTGATTCTGCCGAAAAATGATAGCACTCTTTTCAAAACCCCTTTTCACGAAATCTTGGCAAAAACGTTGATAAGAATGTCAGTATGACATCCAAATAGAATTTATCATAAAAATAAAATCATTGAGATAATCTCGTGATTCTGAAATAAGTATTTAGTTTTAAACATTTATTATATATTGCTTAAGTTTTCATCTCGCATCGTGTAAATGAACTGAAGAATAGGAAAATTTATTTAGAGCAATTACTTGAAACAATCAACTAATTTATTTGTGGTTTCAGGCACTTTGTCATTGATGAAAAAACAATTATCCGTAATAAGTTTTATTTGTAAAATTGTCGCTTTGAGTTGAGGTGAACACCTGAGCTTCGGATTTTCTCATGATATTTACCTGAGGTCATCATCGTTAACTGATAATAATTGCAGAAGTCTTCAGCTTTTCTATCAATTGATCCGTTTGAACTCAGGTGAGTGGGGTTAGAGGAGCGCGTTGTTCATAAAGCAATGTCTCGAGACCGTAGTAAACGGTTACTTGAATCACTTGATGCGCAGAATGATTTGAATAATCGAAAATACAGGTTTGGTTAGTCACTCAATAGAAACCGTCACGTGCCCAAGTCTTTTGGCAGCAAGCCGTATTGGGGATGATTAATTAAAAGTTACTTCTCTCGTATTTTGTTGGGTGATCACTAAAAAAGTCTGAATTTTCAAACATCAAGAGTGAATGCTGCGGGACACAAATAAACTCACATTCCAAATTGAACCCCCACTAAAAGAACTATTATGGGGGAATTTCTAAAGGAGACGTTTTTTCTAGACATAATGTAAATGTTGAAATTGTCAGCCCTCTAACCCCATTGATGCGATCTGTACGCATGATAAATACATACATAGCCAGCCACATTACACTGTGGCTCTTGTTTTGATGATCTGTTATTTTGTTTTATTAGTCTTTTTTTACTTTTTCATGTATTACGGTACACATCCTTACTTCAATTTAATGGCGTGCTTCTTTCTTGACATAGTAGTTAACGCGATGTTTTCTCACACAATTGTAAGTTCTACCGCCGCTGTATTAATAAACTTAATGTGTGTAATCGAATAAGTCGGGCTGCTGTAGGGTCAAACTCCACTTCTACTTCTATTCCGACTGAAATGGTTACTGTAACTTTTGTATTGTATATATAATATATAAGTTCGTAAATATATAAGACGTGTCTGCTTAGCTCAGTTGGTGATTTCAAATCGCATTAGGGAAATGTTAATTTTATATATCGGTTTAACTTGACGTGATAGACAAACAGTTGTTCTTGTTACGGTGGGGAAATAAAGTGAACTCCAACTTGGATTGGAGTTTGACAAAAACTCTATAAAAAGTTAAAAGGTTAATCGCAACACCTGTTGACTTAACGCAAAAAATTACTCCGCCAACTGTCGGTTTCCAAGTTGCAGTTTATAAGACCTGTTTTAATCAAAATTCCAAAAGACTCTTTTATACAGACAGAATTTTACTTTACTTATCTTTATATTTCTTTGACCACATCGTTGCACGGATTCACTCGTTATTTATTTAGTCTTCAGAAAGGAAAGTGGAGACGTGTGGAAATTTCGAAAGATAATTACTTTGTTGCATTCAGCTAACATTTTTCCTTTTCTTATTGCATTTATTTTTTTACATGCACTTGTGGTCAAGTTCTCTCAACAGCCGGCAGCTGGTCACCTCATTTCAACGAGACAGCTGTGTCCAGTACGCGGAAGCCATCTCATTTCTCCGTCAACTCATTAGGATGAAATTTCGGTCTTGCATGAGCTTCATTCGCAGAAAACACAGTTTATAGCACACGACACGTGCGCCGAACAATGAACATTGCAAGCAACACGATGTATCGGGTCGTATGTTTTGGGCACTATTGGCCGTGTTCACCGGAACCCCCTATAACCACATCACGCGCTCATAGATGAACTTGACAGCTGACGTCCGTATTCAGGGTTAAAGATCTAGACTTTCATATGGAGAACTCATTAACTGTTTTTTTTTCTTTTCTCGTAGAAGAAATGACCCCAGCAGCGCCTGATGTTTAACAAATCAAACTAAAATAAATGATAGAGGAAAGTGCTTGCTGTAGAGTAGGAGTTAGAGTAAGTCTCATATTGTTTCCTCAGTGGTGGCTTCTTGAATGTGGCGTTGGGTTGAATTGAAATCAGTTAAGAAGTTATGAAACTAGTAACTTATTAAAAAAAGAAATACTGTTTCTATTCTAGCGTCACTTACCGTTAATGCACGAACTATTTCAATCAGGAAACTTATACCAACCACACTGACACTTAACCACCAGATGAAGTATTGTCAATCATTATTAATTTTAACTAGTAATCTTTTCATCTCATTTCAACCCCTCCATCGTTATTCTACGATCGTTAAGTAAACATTGCAGATCGGAAATAAAGAATCAGCCTCCGGCGAGATTCGAACTAACGTTCTTTATTCTTGTGAGTCCGTTTATTTGTCACATCTTCTTACCGATTAAGTCCAACCGGAATGACACATCCAAATGTAACCATACATCTATATTCTTTATATTTTCTGTGGTTATTTAGTTACGACTACCCCATAATTTGACGCTTCTTTAAATTATTATTATTATTATTATTGCTTTGCTCCTCTCAAGTTTGACAGTGAGGGTAACAGCTTTTTGCCGCTACTGCCGTGGCACCTAGGGTATTTTCTTGGAAAGTGATTTGAACAACTGCTTGCTCATCCATTCTCTTCTCCATCAAGGCATACAAGTGACGAAACATTTTGTCAAGGTATCTGATGATGGGACAAAGCACATCGTGGAGTAGGTTGATGCCTTTCCTAAGGGCATTAGTGCTAATTGAACATAAACAATGGCATTTGTCAGAATATGAACCTGATTCATGGATTCCGATTTCCGTACCGATAACCGTTATTCCACTCCGTACTTCCTCTCATTAAACTACCAGTAATATACAATTTCTAGTTCAGAAAAACCTTTCACGTTAATGCTGGGCACCATCTCCCCGGATTGTAATCCTCGTTACTCGACAAAGGAAGATTGAAAGTATTTAACTTTTAACAAAACCCAATGTCACACAGTAGAATTCGTGAAATCCTACTTGTTCAGCAAGGCGAAGACCCTTTATTATTCGTTGTTATTGTTACACATGAAATGTCGTTTTTTACTTCATAAATAATAATTCAAAAAGTGAAATATTTATTAATTTATTTGCATTTTTTCGTAGATTCAGTGTAAATAGAGATATGATCCGTTATTATTGGAGGCTGTTGAGCCCTTAACAACAATGGTGTCTACCCAAGCAGTTAGACCAATTGTTAAGTACGAAATCAAATTAAGACTTAATGCAGCTCAAGCAGCTGATAACGTCAACAAAGCATTGAAGTGAACACTACTACGGTACGAACCTTTCAGCGTTGGTTAAATAGGTTTAAGTCTGGGAATATGGATTCCAATAATAAACCTCGGGAGAGTTCTAAAACCTGTTCTTAAAGATGAAAGATTATCGATAGAATTGGCCAACAACCCACGAACAACGGTTCAAGCACTTTCTGGAGACTTCAATAGCGACTATATCACGTCATCTCAAGACAATAGAAAAGGTCAAATAGTTCACTGAACCGAATGAAATACTTCATGACAGTGTCAAACCCCATATGTCTCAGCTGACTTTTTCTAAGCTTAGAGAATTGGGATATGGAATCTTACAGCATCATCCAAATAATTCTGACATTTCTCCTACAAATTATAATCTTTTCAAGCATTTAGAACTTCATATCTGTAATAAAGGTTTCAATTATAGAGAAGCCAAATTCGTGCTTTTACTGAATTTGTGACCACTAAACCTAAAGAATTGTATAGTGATGGCATATTATCACTAGAGGATCATTGGAAAAATGTTATTGCTTCAAATGGGTCATATTTTGAATTAATATTTACCGTTTGTGTTGTTCATATTATCCTTCATCTTTCATTTTTGCGTGGTCAGCTCTTTCATAAATCATCTCACCATTGAAGTTTAAATAAGATTCATTTCGAGTCTTCAAAACGAATGATTTTCGTTAAATACGAGGTTGGCCCCGCAACCTGATAGTGTTATTAGCTGAATTTTGATCTGAATATTTCACTGTTAAAGCGTAGTGTTAAATGCATTGACAAAGAAGGAGATCTTTTCCCAGAACTTTGGGTTTGCATATTTCTTTTTATTTCTTGGTGGTGTGATTTCGAGAGATGTGTGAAATGTCCGGCGAGACACAGGAAACGTTGGGTAACGTGACAGATCAAGATTGACCAATCTTTTCAAATTTCCTGAACTTTTGGGAAGCGCGTCGTATTTATATCTGCAGTGTTTCATGGGCCAAGACAAAAATGCATTGTGTATCTTATTACATACTTGAAACGTGCGCACTTTGAAGTAAATAGGACGTTTTAAAAGCTAAATTACTTTTTCTCCAACCCAGTATACCCTCAGATGATTCACAAATTATATTTTATTCCATTTTATTTTTTACTTCCTCCCATAGTTTTCTTTTAACAGTAAATAAATAAATATCCTTTTTTAAGTTTTTGCTGCTGTCCCCGCCGCCTCGGATTTCATTGCCCTGCTTCCCCGACGAGTCTGAAAGCATCGAATGTTAACGCATAATGAGATCCTGACTTATTATATTTGGCTTGCCTCTTGCAATGTATATTCCAGTTTGGAATCTATTATATCATACAAGTGAGTTGTACAAGTCTGGCAACCCCGTCCCCTTCGCGTCTCCCTGTGCGAAATATTGAATCGCATCTTCTTTTATATTAGTCGGCGTGAATTGAAGCAAATGGCATGACATTTGACGGTTGTTTTTCACGAAAGACGAAAAATGATTCCTTTCTTCTTTAAGACCTTTGACCGGCCTTCAGGTCCTGAACGTGCTTAATCTATGTCCCACTAAGAATATGGTTATTAAACGCAAGAGAAATACGCCTTTGATAACAAAACTAACACAAGGGGAGTTATCTGAAAAGACAGTCATCACCGTTAGCTAGTCGCTTCAATGCAAGAATCCATGTGGCGCGGTTGGGGCGTATACATATATATATATATATTACCCAAGTAATATGAAAATATAAGATTACATTCGCTTTTCCACTGGCGCCGAGAGTAACGGTTACAGTCATCTGACGTTTGTTGTTAATTCGTATAGCTTGCTTCGAGCAGAGAAGACACTACAAAACAAAAAAGCACAAGTTTATGTTGTTTTTTCATCCTCTACTTATTGCTTTTGCTCTGTTCACTAAATCTCACAGAATACTTGGCTGATAACTGATTCTGACAAGATTTCTTTCAATATTTAGCGTGATATGCAACCAAAGAAAATAGTTAGCACTTCCTTCGAGATTTTTCAATACATAGCTTTTAATCAAGCGAATCATTCACTTTATTTACTCAATACACTCAGATGTTTTTCATGTATCCCAATGAATTGAGTAGTCATTTTTAGTTAGCCCAGCGATAGGAGCATTGGAATACTATCAATAAGGTCTACATTTCAATTACAGGTGATTGCTATATAAAGTTCATGAGTCTTAAGTATATGATTTCTGTTGCACACTTTGCCGCGATCTTTGAGAAAAAGTACAAAATACGTTCTCTAAAAAACAATCTTCAGTACTGCTCTCTTGTAAAGAAATGTTTCGCTAAGAAATGTCCGTTTATGGCCTCTTGCTTTACACTAGATATTGTTAACAGGAATACAGAAAGATTCGTTTCCACTTCAAGTTAAAGATACGCCTATAACTGATGTAGCTGATTCCGTTAAGTAATTCCTAATGACTGTCACTAGGGATATTTATTTTATGGATATTTATTAAGCTCAGCGTAGTCTTGCACAGTGTTACAGGCTCACAACTACATTAGTGAGAAATCCTGTGAGAATCGAACTCACTACACTAGCTAGCAAGTATTATTGATAACCATTGCACAGCAGGTAGATAATTACTTAGCTGTTATAAATAAGACATTTTGTTCTTTTAGTCACCAATGTTATAAGGTGCGGAAGGTTGTAATGAATTGTAATGAACTCGGCGTGGTCTGGGAATCACATATTTGTATCCAACTGATACTGCAACAAGAACGTCTGGTTAGTTGTACCGTAATTCCTGTCTTGCATCATTTGTCACTTATTACAATTCCGACTTCTCTCTAATCAAGCACACTTAACGCCATTTAACTGACGACCATATTTACGGCTTGGCCTTCAGTTGAGGAGAAATGGTAGCAGATGATTTACATCACCTCCTACTACGTATGTATGACTGTAGCAGTTAGAGTAGTATTCATTCAACTATCCAATAGTAGGTAAGTATGATACAGGGCCACAATAATGGATGGCGGTGGTCTATCACGTTACGACAGGCGCCCAAAGTGTAACTTTAATAAGCCTACCCTAAGCATTCAGGTATTTAAAGATCCTTAGGATGCAGAACGCCCCTAACTTACACTGTTCCAGGTCACCCGCGAGCAAGGTGTAGCACCCGTTGGCTTCCCTCTGACACCACAGGGGGTTACAGCATAAAACAATCGGACGATATGCTGGTGTTACTGTTCTGGAATCCGAGGGTGGTAGAGGATTTAGATGTCATTGGACCTGGAGTTGCGCTGAAAATGTCCCCAACTCATCCATATGGCATGGGGATGGCCCAATCCTTCTCAAATCGAGCGGCATGCCCGGTAAAAGGTTGGTCCCAGAGACTGTTCAGCTTTGGTGAGGCTACAAAAAGCTTTTCTGATTCAAGCGACTTGTATGCTCAAATCTATATCGCCAGCGTGTGGTACACCATGTTTCACTCCATGTCATCGTATACTCTTTATTTAATAATGACACAGGTCCCCAATAGAGTTGTGACAGGTTTCACGGCGCGTGCTGTTCTATGTACATGCAGATATAGCACACAAATATTGTAGATATCATTATAGACGTGAGAAGCGACAAAGGACAACATAAATTATATCGATTTACAGAATTGTTTGAAATTATTTGCACTATGTGAAAAATAGACCTCTCCCTTTTTTACGGATTGTACCCCTGAAAAGGGTTTTAAAATGGATCGTCTGAAACCTCATTCTAACAACAGAAGCAACGCAAATAATGAGTTCAGTACACCAACAACTCTTAGAATGATGACGACTCAACTTATAGACAATATTGGTATCCAAATGTCAGCAATCTGCAATCTATATAGTGCTAGTTATTTAGAGAGGACCAATGCATAATTCAAACAAGTGACAGAAAGGTTAATTCTCTGTATCTAAATCATATAACTATCTATCAAAATGTAGAACGCGTGTGAATGAAATTTAGCTTTCAAAACATTTTATAGGCAAGCTGTGAAAAACATCTGACATAAATCATGTTTTAAACAAATCAATATGATTATTACCGAACCAACCTCTAAGTTTGTAAATTGGTCTAGTATTGCATTATTTCAAGCTGTCAAACATTTCCATTTGATGTACATCTCTATGTTTCCTCGGCAATAATAAATAATGCACACAAGTACTTCTAAATGCGTTTGAATGTTTCTTACAACCAAAAACAAAATATAATTCAATTCAGGTAGACAATCTCTTATACAAAATTCTGAAAAGCGAAAAGCGAGGAAAACCGGACATGAATCAGCAACCCAACGTGATCCAAGCTCAAGCAGTCGTCTCAAATGCTTTGTAGAGCACAGCGGAAGTCATTATTTCGAGAATGCTTTGGCTCAAAACACACCAGGCAGTTGTGTCTCAATGCTCCTACTAGTCCAACCTACCCCTGCTGCTCAGAAATACTTGTTTATTCTTTGGTGATTCTTTTTACCCTGGAAATCGTGGAACTGTTAAAAAGAGCTACATATTCCTCTAAGGGTAACAATGAGAAGCAGAAAAGGAATAATCTGTTATTATTGATTCAGATATCGATGCGATTCCGGAATCCGAAAAATTCCGATTTCCAAAAAGTGTCTGATCCAAAAGGTTTTGGATAAGAGATTGTGTACCCGTAGTGATATTTTTCTGGGGGACACGGGGAACAATACTAAACAAATCCAACATTTGTGTTCCTTGTTACTTAAATTCTTACGGATTTTGCTTTCTCGAAGATATTTAAGCGAGAGTTCATTCGTTTAGTAATGTTTCACTCCTTAGGAAAATACGTGCCTTAAGAATCGATTTTTGAATTGCGTTGCAAAACTCTTTACAGAATATAATTCAGAAAAAAGATTATATTTTTAAAAAATCATTATTTCAAAGAAATTAAATTGATATTTTCTTTTGCCAGAAATGATCAGTCATGAAACTAATTTGCAAAATGAGAAGCTTATTTGAAATAGAAATAGCTTTTTGAACTCGAATCAATGGCGAAAAACCGAAAAAAGAAATAATAAAAAGCAATAAACGTGTTGAAAGGAATTTCAAACCTTTTAACTGAAACGGATTTTGTTGCCTGTTTATGAGCAATTTCTATTGCTTTTTTGTGTTTTTCTTTTAACGTTCAATTCATTTTCCTGATGTTTTAAATGAACTATTTCTTTATATAAAAAAATTAGTGATGGCTGAGGCTCATTTTTGTCTTCGATTGAAATGCGTATTTGAAAATTAAAGGAAAATCAATTCCAATACAGATTCTTAAAAAAATAAATTCTTACTTGTCTTTTTTCGGTAATGATGCTTGAGTGAATGAAAAAAAAGATATAGCATTTAGTCTCCTAATTAAAAGATGATATCCTGCAAACCATCCATTAGAGTTTGCCCTCTATATTGTATTCTAAAGAAGTCAGTCACTTAGAAAGAAAAGGGAATAAAACTGGGAGCCTCAAATCATTTAGAGCTCTTTTAAAATTAAAGTTCGAGTAGTGAAAGGAGATCAAGTAAACAGTTTTAACATTCGTTATAATTTAAGTTTTCGTTAACACTAACCACTATAATTAGTTAGTAATCAAAGTTATTAAATGAAAAAAATCGTTTTTTGTAGCTATTTACTGAAGTTCGTATTGCCATCATTCCATATATTTTTCGGTATATGGTTTTAGATTTTCTTTTTAACACATTGTCTCGGCAAATACATACTTCAGCCTTCATATGATGTATCCTGGTCTTTCAAATTAGCTTACACTATTTTCATTGCGCTGGTGCCTGCTCTCTGTCACATTGCCAGACATAAACAATGAGACAGAGCGCAGAACCTGCCTGGTGGTCGAGAGAGTTACGTCTTTGTCCGTAGCGTCTGCAGTCGGCGTTTGATACCAGAATAAACGGAACTTCGTCTGCTGATTTCCAATGTAGGCAGGTATTCACAACCTGGAAGATAGGCGCTATACCATTATCCTCTTGCAACCATGTGGCCTTATGCCAAACTAAGGTAAGAGTAGAAATGTCGATATCATCCTTGCTATTTCTCTTTTGACATCAACCAGAATTCTATTAGATTGTTCAAATGCTTATCTTCACATACATTCCATCCTCGTACTTGTAGAATATACAATACTTACAAAGTATACATATCTAATAGTTCGCTCAGTAAGTGCAATGGTTGGGAGTTTGCCGCCGCCGCCGCCGCCGCCGTCATCCTCATCATCATCATCATCATCATCATCATCATCATCATTTTAGCATCCGTGGTTAGACATAGACCTTCCCCAAGATTCGCCAAACCTCTCTATCATGGGCGTCGCGGAGCCAATACTCTCTGAACTTTTCTAGTCCGTCCCGCCATCTTATTTTTTGCCAGCCACAGTTTCGCATATAATATCTGGGGATCCACGTTGTGTGTCATGATGTCCAGCGGTTGTCTAACATTCTTGCAACATGACCAGCCCATTGCCATTTGAGTGTTCTAATGTTTTCTCTAATATCTGTGACTGAGCTGGCTTGTGATAACTCCATGTGAACGTTTCATAGTTCTCAGTTTAAGGGCCAATCTTTTGGTTAGGTTCCATGTTTCAGCTCCATAGGTGACTACCGGGAGGATGCATTGGATGTAGACCATTCTTTTTAGTTTTAAAAAGAGGTTTGCCGTCAACGATTATTAACGATGTTCGAATTCTTAGTGCGGGCTAATATCTTTGTTTCTCAAGTCGGACAGCTCCACCTCTAGGTGATTAACAATGCAGTTTCCCCTTCGGTAGTCAGTATAATTATTTACTGGTAATATCTGCGATGCCCAAGGGGTGTACATATCTAAGAAGCGTCAAGTACGTACTGGCACGTACTTACAACGATCTGGTAATGCTACAGCCAGGATATTTTTTCTCGGATAAATGGCAACAGAATGAGAAGTCTCGAAAAACTCATCAAAGCAAAAATTGGATGGGCAGAGTTTTATGGATATCTAGACTGGCTTTTCTAATCATCAGAGCCGCCCGGTGGCGTTTACGGCAATTTCATTCGACTCTTTTTGGTTTCTGCTAAAAGCTGTGCACATAGATTGCTTTTTAAAAAAATACCTTTCTCTCTCTTTTTTATTTATTTTTCCAGGTAGTTCGGCAGTGCTATTTCAAAGGTGAGATAAAGCACATTTGGCATGACATCTTTAGCCGGGATGGCTACACGTTTGGCATTTCTCCAGGGAAGGCTTTTGCCGTTACATCATATTCAAGCAGCAATTAGGAAGATTGGGCTGAACGGACTCGAATGATTTTTCCGATAGAATTCTGCACTGTTCATGCTAATGAAATCCCCAAAGAAAGACAGTGCCAAAAGCAGGTAATAACAGTTTGAAATAATCTTGGTAGTTGTAAGTTTAAAGGTTATATTTTATCTTCTACCAACAATAAGATTCTCGTAACTCAATCAGTAAGAGTAGCTGGTTCGGATAATCGGGATTCCCGGGGCAAAAGGCTTATGAGTTCGAGTTTCGGTGAGATTGTATCCCTTTTTTAAATCTGCGCCGTTTACTCGCTGTCGTAGACTGAAGCCCCAAGTAGTTGCGATGAAAAACAATTAAAATTAAGATGAAAAAAAACAGTGGTCAAAAATCAATAATGGTTGACAATGCTTCATCTAATAAAAAATAAATCAAGATAATATTGCTGATGTTTCACTCTTATCGTAACAATGCATTCATATAATAAACTTACTATTAACTCCCTTTGTAGGCTCTATATCTAAGCTGAGACAATTCTGATCACTGGGCAGTATAAATTGTCAACTTTTCTAAATTTTCCACAGCGACAACAATAACTTTGATAACGTTGTATCAACGAGCGCCTAACGCCGAGCAAACTAATCCTGCTGAATCACTGGTTATTGTAATGAGTTCGAACACCACTTGTGGTTCTGTGTCAGGCTGAGCTATTCTGAGTAAATATATGAATGCGTCGCAGTGGTTTAGTGGATTGCAAGCTAGTCTTGTAGATCATTATTACTGTTGTGAGTTCCATAATCACTGGGTGCTCCACACTTCTGACCTTGTCCTTTACTGAGCTAAGTTTAGGAAATACAACTAGCGTCATAATAAACTAGCTAAGCTTCCTATGACTTTGGACTTGCTATCAACTTACACCACACAAACACAAGTAAGTGTGCAAGTGTGTGTGTGTGTGTGTGTGTGTGTGGTATCTCCAAAAATATATACAAACTTTCGTAATAGCAGACATAGTTATTATCTGAAAGTTAATTAAACAGTTTCTGAATAAAGAAATATTGCTATAATAAAGTCTAAAAACACGTTTTTTGAGGATGTAAGTGTTCAAAATGTCCTCCCACAACAAGACATCATCTTAGAAATTAGAACACTATTATATCCAATACTACTAGTGTAAAACAAACAAAATGGCGACATAGTGGAGGTGGAAAAAGGATTTATTGGTCTATGACTGATTTGTTCAATGGTTTGTAGTAAGCTTTCGTAGTCTAATTGGTAAGGGGCTGTTGCAGTAGAACCAGATCCAAAAGATAGGGGATGCGAGTTCAGATCTCGCTGGCTTATTCTTTATTCCTGATCTCAGCTTACAAAACATCTGAAATCGAAATGAAAATGTGTTCAGTTTCAGTTTCTTAGATGTAGCATTATTACTGTTTTATTTGTATTTCTTATATTTTATTTCCATTGCTCCCAATCACAACTCCCAGATCGTTATTCTACGACCGTTAAGTAAACAAAAATAAAAACTATAGCTTGCCAGTAAGCGTCCTATAAATTAACCATATAGCTATATTCCTTTCTTCGATCTCCACTATGCTGCCATGTTGCTTGTTTTAAGTATTGCATGTAATAGTATTCTAATTTCTGGCTTGAAGCATTGTCATTGTTTCGGTCCATGCTGTGTAAAGGTCATACAATAAATGCAAAAAACGACCTGAGAATTGTTATAAAAACAAAATAAGTTGAAAGAAGTACTAGTTAAAGATTAATAATGGTGTTCTATTCTGTTGTAATTAAAAGTTCTCCTTTTCATTAAATAGCCGGAAAATCCCTCACCTAATTGATCTTTGAACAATGAAGCATGTGTGTACTAATTTTGGCAACACCTGCATAGAAAAGTGTTTTCATTTTTTAACGTGGAGTGAACATGTCTAGAGGCACGAAGCACAATGTTCATAATTGTATAACAATGGTTTTCTAGTTATTTACTAAGCTTAGTCTGTCATATGCCTATAGTAGCGCAGCACAGTGAGGGTTGAACTTATTGCACTAGTGAATTGGCCTGCAAGACGATCTTGCTTACCATCGCGCCACAGTGAAGCGCCCTAGCACACTGAACTCTAGTTTTGCGGACAAAAAAGAATTGTGATTCACAATCCTAAATTAGTTTCTAAAAAAGAAAGTTCATTTAGAAGATTAAAAACTATGGAACAAAAACCGGATTACAACACACTTTACTTCTAGTTTAGCATTGGTGAAATCCATGATGCCTAAGATGGTAAAATATAATTTATGAATCCTTCTTCATCTTATTCGGTTTGGAGAAACATTTTTGTATTTCTTGGTTCACATAGACAACATCACCGCCAAATAACATATTCTATTCGTCTGTGGAACCACAAAGGCAATTGAGCCAGTAATTAGTCCGTATAACTTAAGGCAAAACTAATCCATCGTGGGGAAACAGTTGCAACGCACGTGGTGATCACGTAATTATTTATAAATTCTAAATTCGCCTTCTGTTAAGAACCTGTACAGTTTGTCAGCTGTTAATTCACGACCAGTTATATTAATTTAGTGGAATTATTGTTTTACTTTCAATTATTTACGCTAATTCAGTTATCAGCAATATTGGGGTATGTTATAGAACTATTTTCGTAATGAACTTACAGATTTCTTAACGACAGGGAGCCGGAAACTCGCCACACTTGTTTATTTGTGTTATTCATATATTATAGTAATGAATTATAATTTATATTTAGCTTCTTTTAAATTCCACGGTGTCTAGGCATCAGTAAAACGCTTTTTGGGGTCATTTATTTAAATTTTAAGAGAGAATGGATAGTATAGCCCAGCAAATGTAAAATAGTTCCATCTTGAGAAATGATTTGTCGTGATAAACAAAGGGTCAATAATTTGATTTGCTTTAAAACTCTTTAACTTATTATTTATAGGCGTTCATTAAATTCAGCTTACTCCAGCAGAGGATCAAATAATTGGAAAATGAGAGTAGAAAGATTGAGTTGTGCCAAGTGGGAAGGGCAAAATCCTGGCATTAAATAAGCTCTAACGCTAACCATTGACGTTAGTAGGAAATAGGCAACCAAGACATCACGAACCAGATTACAAACTTATTGTTTATAGATATTTAAAGCTTAGTTTAGTGAGGCACAAGGCCAAATGGGGGCGAAAGAATGTGTTGTCTTCCAAGGCTAACTTGCCTTAAAAATCTGCATTCTAAAACCTGTTTTTTTTTAGCTAAACCCTCGCTTTTAACTAAACTCGAACGCTAACTATAAGCGCTAGTAGAAAATACGCAACTTATTCAACCATGACGTAAATTAAAAACCTAACGTTTTTACGTATTCATGTGTGAATAAGTGTGAATGGGATCGTGTGTGAATGTGTGTGCATGTGCATCGTTGTATTTAAATGTATGTATGTGTGTGTGCATGTATGTATGTATGTATGTGTTTGACGTCACTATTTTTGAGAGATTCCGTATATTTGTTCACAAATGCTATTGAAAATATAGACCTTCTCCACTGTTCATAGGTGGCCACTAGGTGAAGATGAAAAAAAATGAGAATATAAAAAAAACAGTAAAAATACGAGGACCTCATCTGAAAACTTGAGAAGCCGTGGAAAATGAAGTTTACGGTTGTGCCCAAAATAATTGGCGCACTGGGAACTTTAAACGGAAGACTCACTTAATTTATAAAACAAAAAATGTGTTCCAAAATGGAACGTTGGGTGAAAAAAAAAATTATCTGGTAAGGGGTTAAGGGAGATAACTCAATTCACAAAATTGACCTGGTAAAGGGTTGAACAGCAAATACTTATTTTAGAGTTTTGATTTGTTTAAAGCCGAAAAAAGCCTGTATTAATTTTTGTCAATGCAGTGTTGAAACCGTTGACGTTACTTCTCTCTTCTCGGCACGTTCTGCCATACTCACTTCCTTCTCCTCCTCCTCATACCGACAAGTGAATCATGAGCGCTTGCTAATTGCTTGCTATAGACTTTCTAATTGCACAATATCCTAAAGGCTCGACTTGCAACAAACACAAAACATAACAAATTATTTTTAAAAAAATCTCCCTCTTAGAACATTCTCCATTTCACACAATCGATGCGAAACGTAGCAATTTGATTTTATTGTCTTAATCTCTCGTGATACAAAGTGAGCATTCAGCCCGGATAATTAAACATTCGTCGAGCGCCTAATGGAGCTTTTGAGTCGAGTGATTACAGTAATACTTGTTCGTTTGATTTTTGCTTTTAGTATTTCTTGCTTTGTTGTTGTACTGTGTGTGTATCTGTGTTTGGCTTTTATTTGATCAAATACACCAAGCGATTGGTTCTTGTTTTCATATTGTTAGCTCTATTGTTGAATGCCGACTTTCATTGTCTATTCCACCACCAGGCATTGATTTGTGTTTTAATCTTATTTATATGTATTTTTAGTCGCTTTTATCGTTTTAATGCAGAACTATACAATAGCTTATCAATGCTTCCAACCATAGCACACAGGTAATTATATTTTTATATTTTCTAGGTAAAATGGCACCGACAAAAATGGTACGGTAAAATGGCACAAGTGACAAACTAGGAAAAATGGCACATTTGATTAAAACACCAATAGCCTCACCCCCTAATCTAACCCTTACACCTAACCTCATAACCCTAACCCCTAATTCCTAAACTCTATATTCATTCATTCCTACTTAATGAATGTGCCATTTTTCCTAGTTGTACAATTCTTGTTACCATGTACCATTTTTTCATGTGCCATTTTTACCGAGCCATTTTCATGCCGGCGTTTATTACCGGGCACCGTTCTACGGCTGTCTTGATCAAAAGTTGAGCTTTCGAAAGCCGGTCAAGCACAAGACTTAGCGACAATTCAAAACAGCCTCGAAATAAACGAATAGTTGTTACTTATTTCATGTAGATGGTCACATCATGACAGACAGAATGTCTTCTTCAAGTTGGGAGACAGAATCAATAGCGAAAATCGATGGAAAATATTTCTTTAAGCCTACAAAAAAACAGTTTATATCATTAAACCTATTTCGGTCTCATTTTTGATTTGACACCCCAACGTTTTCAGCCGTTACACTCACCGACCTTCCTCAGATGTTTGCCATATCTGGTATATGTTTTAGCAGAATCCCTTATCTCGTCCACATTTTGGCAACTGTCGCCAGCACTCCAACAAGCCAAATTGGAGTGATCACATTTGACCGGGGCACAGTTGTCCTGACGCCGATGAAACAGTAGCCGCAGTAGTAGTAGTAGTAGTAGTAGTAGTAGTAGTAGTAGTAGTAGTAGTAGTAGTAGTAACACATACACTCTAAAGCTGTTCTGCTTTAGCGAAAATCTTTGTGTTTCATCTCTTACCCTTTGCATACACCTGCCCTACTTATTTCTCCCTCGCCACGCCCTAGGAGTTCAGTTTTACTTTCTGGCTTTTCTTCTTTGCTTGAATCAACACAATCTAACACACACGCATAAACCACTCACACACACACACAAATGTGTGTTCACATTACCCCTTTCTCTCTTTCTGATCGAAATAACAGATGAGAATATTAGCCCGAATTATTGATAGAACACTTACAGTACTTTGTCGCAGAGCTTTAGACAACATTAGGAGGGCCTAACATGCAAAATGTAGTCATCGAAATAACAAAGATGTGGTTACTGATTAGAATATTTCATAGAGTAATGAAAGTATTTAATTACAGAATGTTAGATAATATGAGGAAGTCTAGGAAACGCACAAGCCGAAATGAGTGATTGAAACAATGAGTATTGGTTCAAATACTTCCTAAAACAATGACAATGTTTCATTTCAGAACGTTAGGTAATCATAGAGAATCTGGGGAGCGCACCAGCCGAAATAACAAGAATGCGAATACTGGCCAGAATATTGCATATAATAATGAGAATATTTCAGGAATCAACAACAAAATGTTACTTATTGAAGAGGATTCATCGCAGCACAGTAGTTTCCACTTAAGCGGGACATCGGTTACAAGGACCATATGTGCAAGAACAGAATTAAACATGTGTAATATGTAGTCCTTTTTATGCAAATCCGTTTAAAAGGAACGACTTCTTATAAAGACCATTAATTTGTGGTCCTGGTGTGTTCCACAATGGAAAGAAATAAAAATACGAAAATAAACTGTTACATCGAAAGTAGTTGACTAATAAAGAAGCCTTTAGGTTTTCCAAGGAATTTTATTTTGATAAATCTATTTTTTAGAGACAATTATTTGGTAATAGAGAGTTTAGAAAATGATGCATGCCGGGAGAAATTATAAACGATCTGATTTCTTAATCTTGAAAAGTAGCAGAAAATTGGCGTTTAATTGTCTGTGAAAGAGTTTGAGAAAATGGGAGAATTAAACTAAAAGTAAACGT
>VCCN01003880.1:4888987-4903883 GCA_006491835.1 Architeuthis dux
ATGAGATTTTCTTTATTTCAACGTTTCGCCGTATTGTACCGGATTTTTCAAGAATGAATGGAGAATACAATAATGTGTGTGTTTATATAGTGTTTATATATTGTTCATATCTGGATGGTGAACGGGTCTGAGTGACTATTAACACATGGGAGGATTTATTCAGAGGGGAGTTATTCAGAGAACAAGGTGTCAGAGTTTAGTCTATGTCACATTCAGCCGGTATTAGATGACGCTATTCTTAACAAACCTCCAAACCGTTAGTTCACCAAATCCCTATTTCGACTGACACCCCTTTAATACATGCTTATACATAGACCGAACACCTGCCATTTAATAACATCCATTTGTCCACAAACGTTCTTCCTTTGATACTAAATTTCTCATTCATATACACTAACATGAAATGTAATACCACCCCTAGAGACATAATACCCACAGACCTCTAATGACCAATTCTCAACATAAGCATAAATTTACTGCCCTCCCCTCAAACACTTGAATACCGGTTTACCCTCACATAAACCAAAATCTGCCCCCTTTTTCTGCACGCCCGCTTTGGCAACAATGACTGTCTCCAAACGTTTCTTGTAGCCATCTATAAGCTTCTTGGACTTATCAGTTTCTCCAACTCTTCCTTTGAAATGTGTTCAAGCTCTTGAATGTTTCCAGCATTCCTGTGGAGTATGATACGCATTGAAAACATGACTCAAGATTTCTTTTTCTCCAGATTTTATATGGAATAGAGATTAGGGCTCATTGCTGGCCAGTTTTAAACAGTTCATTTTCCCATTTTCAACCATTCTTGTGTGCTTTTGGACGTGTGCTTTAGGCTTTTATTTTGCTGGAACACCCATGATCTTCGTACGAGACCTGGTTTTCTTACACTGGGTAGCACATCTTTGATTTCATGATTACGTTGATACGGTCAAGGCATCTACTACCAGAAGCAGCAAAGCAGCCCCATAACATTATGAATACTCCACCATGTTTAACTTTGGGTAGGGTGTTCATTTCCTTATAAGCTTCATTTCGTCAATAATCAAACCGCTAGTGTTCATTGCCAAAAACACCATGTTGCTATCATCTCTCCACATAAGTCATTCCTTTTTTCCCAGCAATTAGGTCCTTCTTGGCTTTCGCTTAAAAGGAAAAGACGGTTTCTATTGAGTGATTAACCAGGCCTGTTATTATCTTTCTTTGGATATTGAGCCGTGTTCAAGACCTGTCTTTTTTTAATATTTAAAACTAATTTGCATTTATGTTGAAGGAAATGTAGTGATCAGAGTTAACTGCTTTCTGGTGCCTTGAAATGTGTCAGATTTCCACGAATATATCTCCAGTAATAAACGAGAGTGTTGCCATTAAGCTTAATTGCCTGCACCTGTTTTCGAATAATAAATAAGTTTCCGTTTTGATCTCGTCTTGGGGATTCCGCTATAAATTGCCTCAACTTGAAGCTGCATTCACTCATCATATGAATAAACACGCATATCAACACACACACGTGTTTATATACTCTTAGTGTTGTAGTGGGTTCAATCTTTACTGGTGGAGAACCACACATGGTTTTGTACCAGGATTATGGTAAGCGTTGTAAATATCTGCATACTAAACGACTGTACTATTTTTTGTTTCTCTCTGAAATATCTATCTATTGAGCTTGTTCAAGGAATACAGCAGTTATGGGCTTTGCTTTATTGTTAGCCGTTTATGCTCGAGTTCAAATACTGAAAAGGTCAGGAATAATGAATTCAATTTCATGACTAAACAAAGAGACTGTGTATTGCGTTATTCACATTTACGATTTAGGCCGCTCGTTTAGCAGTCGCTCACACCGGCGCCGGGCAAATATAGGTTGTCAACTAATAAATATCTTTATAATTATTATATTCTGTCGGATATAAAATTATCCATCATTTGATTTCATATGTATGTATGTATGTATGTATCAGGCGTACAAGCCGAATCAATGGACCTAGGTGGCTGAACATTTAAACATTTACTCTAAGTCTAGGAAAAACGTTTTGTTTTTGTTTTTTGACTTTTTCAGTTATCACTGGCAAACAAAAGGCGTGAGAAGTAACCTATTCATTGATCATCCTTTTTCCTATTTGCATGCTGCCAAAAGACGTTGGTCACGTCACGCTTTCTGTTGAGTGACTAACTAGACTTGTTTGTTCTTTCAGTCAAATCATCTCTGAAAGAAAGACAAGTCAGAATTTAATAATAATAACAATGCTTCATCGAGGAAATCCGGACAACTGAAGACTATTACGCCTACAACTATTATTTTTCCTACGAGGTGCAAACAAACAATATGGTGTGAAAAAAATCGGATACATACAATAGCTCTATTCTGTCAGTAACACTTGCATTTATTCCTGACCAGTGACAATCTCCTATTTCTCATGTTGAGTGCCAAAACTTGCTAAAATGAATTTTAGAGGAAAAAGAGGTGCAAAATGCGATGCTTAATCATCAACTATCTTCTCTAGCGTCAGAAATATTTAGTTTGTCGCAAAACGGGTGATGGGTAGAGTAGCGATAGATGGACTCTATGTGGGCAATGGGCTCAGGCCACCAATTGATTGACCCGAACTTGCAATGTGTGAAAATGACACAGAAATATTGTTTAATATATCAAACTATAATATAGTATTAGTAAAATACTATAGTAATACTATACTAAAGTTTTCAGCATTTCTAGACAAAATCTTCTACTCATATAAATTCATGTAACCATTATTCAGACATCAAAGTTTTTTCCCTAGCTTTCTATGACCGTATGCAATCTTTCAGCTAAATCACCTATTCTACCATGAACGAAAGATTTCAGTATTGACTCAATGCATTCTTTGAGGAATCTTTTGATATCTTAAAATTGTTGGAACCACTGACAGACAAGGGATGTAATATGGAGTGAAACAAGTGATAATCTGAAAGTGACAAGTCTGGAGAATACGCCGCATGTGAAAGAACTCTCCATCCTAGCAACAGTGGCATTTGTAAGTTTGGCTCAGTGGTTACAATTTAGGACCAGAGGAATCTGTTGTCATTACATTTTTAGGTTTATGCAAAAGCTCACATCATTATTTTTTACAAAATGTTTTACTGGTATAAATCCATACCCTTAAGTCATCAATGTATTTTCCTTGTGACCTTATGCAATCTTACGGCTAAAATGTATATTCCATAATATTAGGTTGCATCAAAGGTTTCCAGAATCTTTGGCAAAATATGTATATGAATTCGTAGCATCATTATATATGTTCTATTCCTTTACCGCAGCTTTCAGGTAAATCGTACATTTTATCATAAAAGAAACGATTTTGGTTTTGATTCGATAAATCCTTCGAGGATTTTTCGAACCGCTGACCAGACAAGAACTTTTGTATGGAGCGAAACAATTGATAGTCTGAAGGTGATAAGTCTGGAGAATACACGGCATTTGTAACTTGACAGATGAACATATGTATTTGCTCAAATTCCACGAACTTTTGGGTACATTCAGCAAAGTCGATAAGTCATTACAAGTATCCTAATGCCAGACAGAGATAAAGACATTGATTTTTTTTCTCATTATGTTCCCAGTTTGTATTAGCGTTTCGTTCTTTCTTTATTTTGAGACAGTCTGTTCTAATTCAGGGAGGAAATGAGATTGGAGTACAAAGCATACAATCAGACAATTTCAGATGAGGATGAAAGGCATATCAGTCGCGAAAAACATCATGGTAAACATATTATGACTCTTGCCAATGCATAAAATTCTATAAAATGATTTTCTGTCACACACACACACACATTATATATATATATATATGCATGTTTGGTTATTTTTTTCTTGTTTACGCACAATATATATATATATATATATATATATATACATATATGTGTGTGTGTGTATGTATGTGTGTGTGTGTGTGTGCGTGTGTGGAAGAACGAAATAATGTAATAAATTATGACTAAGTCTAAAAATCCCCATGCGAAAATGGCATAATGGTAGATCTTTTAGAAGATACAGGAGCGGTAATTCACAAAGGACTAGCGCAACTATTCACACAATGGTTACGAGATAGGAAAGTGCCACAAAACATCTGATTAGGAATAGTGACCATACTACACAAGAACGCAAACGATAAAGACCTTGATAATTACTGCCCTCTTACTTTACCACTTAATATTTACAAACTATTCTCGAAAATACTTACAATCGATGAAAACCAACCGCAGAAACTGCGGATGATCTACAAAATATAAGTGATCTAAACAGAGAAAGAAAAAATAGGGTTAAAGATGAACAGAACAAAAAAATAAATAATATTCAATAATAAAGCCCCCCCCCCACCTCCGTCAAATCCATAGGGTAGAGGGTGAAGCTTAAGGATTACATTTACCTAGGCCAGACGATAAAGCTAGAGAAAGACCGCGTAAATAAAATAAGACGGCGCATACCGATTGGATGGAAAGCATTTGATATAAATAAAGAAATACTGAAAAGTAAATTGCCAATATGCTTAAAACGTAAAGTTTACAATCAATGCATAATACCAGCTATGACATACGGGTGCGAAACCTGAACACTTCCAAAACCACTCGAAAATCAACTCAGAATAGCACAAAGGGCAATGGAAAGTTAACTTGACAAGTTAGGAATAACTCTTAGCGATAGAAAAAGATCAACATGGATCTGAGAGAGGACCAGGGTGAATAATATCATACAAATAATTAAGCAACAAAAATGAAGACGGACAGGGCACTTAGCAAGAAGAAAGGACAACAGATGGAGCTTGAGGCTAACCGATAAGTGCCCGTTGAACAGTAAACGCAGTAGGAAAAGACCAGACACAAGATGGGGATATGAAATAGAAATGTTTGCCGCTAAGACATGGCAGAGGTTAGCGCAATCACACTCCTCGTGGAAGGATATGAGAAAGGCCTTTGTCCAGCAGTGGGCTTATAACGGCTGCTGCTGATGATAAGTATCAAATATAATTTCATTTAGTATCATATAATCAATATCAAATTAAAATGGAAGCAGCTCGTGCAAAACTACTCTTATTCTTAATTAGCGTGGCTCTATTCGCACAACAACGTAAATTGAGTCGTACAGCGTATTTCAATGTCATTGATTGGAATTAACATTTTTACTGTCATGAGTCAATACACGAAACTTGGAAATGCAAGATAAAAGAAATATGATTTTGTGGAGGACATTCGAGTGGTTTTGTTATCTGCTGGATTTAATATGTTTTTCTCATGCAAACTGTTTGATAGTAAAATCGATAGCTTATTGTCCTCAAAGTAGTTGGTTCAACTGTAATGATATATAGAGGGGGAGAGAGAGGGAGAGAGAAAGAGAGAGAGAGGAGAAACAAGTTTGTAAACTTCTAAGCTTTCCTCCGATTAGTCAACACGCGAACAAAAGATCTTTGCTTTTAGGCGCGAACAATGTTTTGGGACAAAGAAAAGTTGAACGGTTAGTCAATTGCGCCGAGGACTCTGAGCAGGGTAGCCGCTCTTTTTTAGGCTAGCAGTTCTGTCCCGGACAGGGGAGAGACAAAGAGAGAAACGGGCTGGTAGTGGAGAAAGAAGAAAACAAATAGTTAATGTTGATAGTAGCAGTTTGATTTGTTTTTTATTCGGGTTTTTTAAAGTTATTTTCTTAACTCAAAGGACATTGCATTATGTCACTGTTTCGGCCTGAGTTCGTCTGTTGCCTATCTGATGCAACTTGAAATAAAACTACCCAATCTTCTACCTGATATAAGATGATGTTTTGTCGTATTGATTTCTCTCAGACGAGAGAGGATTATTAGTGCACGATGTGCTGCCCTTTTTCCAGCCACAGACTTGTTTTTGGCGTTTAGAATGCATTCGCTACATTTTTCTATCTCTCTTCTAATCTCCCCCACACACACCTTCGTGTTTACGAATGGAACTTCAGTGTCATGGAATGGTTTTCGTCGCTTCGTTCCTCATCGATTGGCAAACGTCACTTGATCGACAAAGACAGTCGTCGAAAAAGGATGCACCTCGCAGCTAGGTGCACCAGCAAGGTTACACAACGCCCACACAACGTGTGACTAATGCTCTGTGATATAAATACTAGAATAATAATAGCGTTGTAAAGGATTCCATTTCAAGTTATCGTGCTGGCTAAGTTCTTTCATATACTTAGAGAAGAAAGACATATTTGATTGTAATGGGAAAAGTGGATTTGTTAAAATTATTACATTAAATTAATATCGTATTTCTGTATTAAAAAAGTGACGACTTTCATTATTTTCTTTCTTAATGTGTTTACGTTATCATTTGTGAGATTTTGAAAGTTTCGTAGAAATATACTTTAAGATTGAGAAATATATGTAAAAATATCAATTAAAAAATCAACTTACTTCCTTCTGTATACAGTTTTCGTATTAAATAGAAAATATAGACTTGGTACCCTGCACTTGTGACCTTGCGCCAAATACTAAGCTAAACTTAGCAAAACACTAAAACGTGAGAACCTCGCTGTGAGGTAATGGTTACCTAGCAAGTCTACAAGACTATTACTACTACTAAGATTAATATATAGATTTAAAACGAGGTCGCCTCGCCGTGGTGTATTGGTTACCGAAATAGCCAAGTAGACTATTACTATTGTGTAGTGTGTTCGATCTTCACTGGCTCCCTTACAATTTTGGCCATGTGCCAGACATCGACTAAACTTTAAATTCAATACATATTAAATTATACATCAAACTGGGAAACATATGGCCATAAACAGTAATAAAATATAATTGTCTAGTAGAATCCTTTTGATACAACCTCATACATTGGAAGAATATCCTGACCCTTCAGGTTTCAGTGTAATACTTTTAGAGGGAAAGGTCGCCAACACCACGTTTTCAGTATGAATACTAAGCGGGAAGCTGGCTTACCTTAACTAAATGCGTAAAGGTATTTACTATGCTTTGATTAGTCTGGTACAAGACCACAGGTGTGGAGCAACAAATAAGGAGCGATTCACTGCATAGTTGTAATGATCTAGTTGACTAGTTTGGTAACCATTGCTCAGCGGCGTGGCGTCCACGATATCGTATTATAGGCATTTATTAAGCTTAGCTTAGTCTATAAGTGTTGGGCTCGCAGTGGAAATAAAACACATTGCATAGTAGTAATGACCTGGTAGAATAATACGGTAACCATTACCTCACGGTGAGGCATCCACGATGCCGTAATATAGGTATTTATCAAGATTAGTTTAGTTCAGCACAAGTTTAAGGCACCCAGTAGAGCTCGAACTCACTACAAAGTTGCAGTGGTATGCTAGACGGTAACCCTTATCCCACAACTGAATAAGTTACTGTATTGATTTTGTAACGAAAGATTGTGTGCATTTAAAAAGTCTATACACATGTCAACACATATCTACCACTGGTCTGTCTGTACACATGTAACAACGTATCTACCAGTGGTCTGTACCCATCTCATCACGTATCTACCAGTTGTGGTATATGATCGAGGAATTTGGTGTGATAAAGTGTTGGGATAAAAAGCAACAAAAATAAGATGGCATAATAATAGCGAGAATGTTTCACATAAAAAGAAACGAAAATAAAATGTGTTAAAACCGGCGATGGTAAAATACGAAAAGCAACGTGAAGCAACAAGAAGTAAAAGGAATGTAATTTAAAGAAGCTTTTATACAACGGTTTGTGGTGATTAATTAAAGAATTTCAAACTCTAATTACAAGTGGTAAACGATATCTGTGCTAGGCTTCTAGTTGCTTCTTGTGTTTCGTAACGAGAAGCAAAGGTAATGTAATTAAAAAGAAAACCTTGTGGTGATTAATTAAAGAATGGAAGAGTTAGGGTTGGGGTTAATTATTGATTAGAGCAATTAAAATTATATACATATTAATTACAAGTTTCAATATAGTTAATTAACTGAATAGCTGAAGGAATAGTTTCATCTCATCGTTATTTTCATAAGTAGTGTTTGTGACTGGTAATAAAGGATATGTTTGCTTGCCGTTGCTTCGGATAATTAGAGTGTCCGCTTTATATGAACCGAGTCAAAGTAGACACAAGGCCATATTTCTAGTATATCTAATAAAAGTTGCATATACAATAAATAGAATGCAACATATGCACTAATTCCTCTACACTATGAGCAGGGAGCAGGGAGAGTCAAAATAAAAAGAGGTCACACAAATCAAATCAAATTATCCCATAAGCTTGTAGATCGTCGGGGAGCCACGCTGGGTCCTTCATTTCTTGGCGCAATGGAGGTTACTTGGCGTTGCCTATCTCCTCAGAGGGGATTTCTTGGTTGAACATACAAAAGCAAAACAAAACAATACTATGATGAAGCTTGTGAATAATAATAGCCTTAAGATCATAAGCCACCATAACAGATCGTTTCACAGTCTGCTGAATAATGCAACTCTGACATTTCTCGATAAAGGTTAAAGACGCAAAACCACTTTCTAAAGAATTGCTTTATTAATGTGAAAAGGAATTTGAAAACATTAAAATATTAACGAAGAATATAATGAATTCAAATAAACACTTGGCCCTGATTAGAAAGTGAAGCTTTTTAATACAAGTTGCTTTGTTCTCGTTATCAGTGACTGGCGGAATCTCACACCTCTTAGTCACCTCTTTGCATTATCATACACTTGTGATATACAGTATCGCCCATAAATAAGTATACCTCTACCACTTTTATATAGAAAGTTAATTGTCTTCTAAACCTAACATAGCAGGATTTTATTATTTCTAGTGGAACATTACAAAACCGAAACGGATATTATTTATGACCAAACTCTCCAGCATTGAAGCTCTGTTGCCAAAAATGTTTTTTCGTAATGTTGTACTCATCTTTGGACGGCAATATATTCATATATTTTTTCAATTCTGTAGAGTTTGGTCATAAATAATACCTGATAATATTTGTTTTGTGTTCCACTAGAAATAATAAAATCCTGCTATATTTGATTTAGAAGAAAATTAACTTTCTATAACATAGTGGTAGGGTGTACTTAGTTATGGGCAATACTGTATACCTCATGTTTCCCCCGTTATCCGAAAGTAGAACGTTCTTATAATACAACATTTTGTAATCCGAAATGGTGTAAAGCGAAGAAGCAATTACCGTTAATTTATATTGGAAGACATTTTAAGCGTTCTTAGAACTAAGATCTTTTTAGGGATAGTATGCTAGGCTGGGTTTTGTAGATTTGGGTGGTAGGAGGTACAGGAGACTGGGTGTAAGAAAGAGAAAGTGCGGAAGAGGGTGCATTATATATACGAAAATACTTATTCTGACATTCTTTGACGAAAAAATGAATTGGTTCCATTAGTGATTCAGTAAGCAAAAATAAATAAGTAATTTATCATTCAGGCTCGCTTCTTTAAACTAGCAAAAATGTATTCAAAAGTATTAACCACATTAACGAATAGGTCTGGTAAGTCACCCAATAGAAACCGTCACGTGACCAACGTATTTTGGCAGCATGCCGTGTTGATGGTAATCAATTAAAACATTGCGAAAAGGGGTGATCAATGAATAAGTTACTTCTCTCGCTTTTTTGTTGGGCAGTGATCGCTAAAAGATGTCTGAATTTTCAAAAGAACAAGCGTGATTGCTGCCGGAGACAAAATAAGGGACCAATTTATCATAAACTTACATTCAAAATTGAACCTCACTAAAAACCTATTATGGGGAGGAATTTTCAAAAACTAAAAAAAAGGTTTCCTATAGACATAAGGAGTAAATGTTGAAATCTTCAGCTCTCTAGCTCTATGGGTGCGGCCTGTACGCCTGATACATACTACATAGCCAGTCAGCCAGGTCAACCTAAAAACTGAAGAAACCAATGTTGACAGTTTTGGTGACAGTTTTGGTTGACGGTCTCTAATTGCTACGAAAATAATCTTACTATTGATTTCTCTGTTTTTTAACGATTCGCTTTTAAAGAGAAGCACTTGAGATTTCTTTTCTGCGACATAAAAGGCGCCAATAATCATTTCATTGTTCATGCCTCTTACGTCATCAGCTCCGCCTGCCACCATCAACGATTACAATGATGGTATTCACTTAAGCTAATAAAGCTCAATATCAAATTGAAATTTTAAATAATATCGAACATTACTTGTTATGCAAAAGTTTAAGGCGCATATCAAAAAGGCTTCAGACTCTTAATGCTGCTGGGGTCTTTCATTCGCAGCATTTTTTTCTAAAGAAAATCAATATACGACGCATTGCCAAGTGATATTGTCGTTGAAATGCTTATTTAAATGTTAATTAAAGTCATTATTTTCTCCTTTAAAATTAAAAAAAAAAAGCTAGCAAAGCATATATCTGAAATTATGATGTAAGCGTTGAATCGTAGAAAAAGTGGAGGATTCATTGTCAGAATTGAAAAGGAATTGAAAGAAAGTAGGTTAATTGCCAGGTTTAAAAAAAAGGAATTAGAGTAGTCTTTGGAAATGGTGTATTAATATTTCAAATGCATTCATTTAGTTTTCAGCGGCAAAAATATTTACGTGTCGACACGTAATGATATTGAGTAATTTATAATCAGAATTTTAACTAATCTTTGCTGGTGAAATATGAACGTTCAGGCAAGCACGGGTTGGGATAGCGGTTGCTGTTACTTGATACGGCTCTTTCCACTTAACTGCTGTCGGAACGATTTCATAACCAGGTGATAATCGGTGAGTTAGCAGCAAACCATTCCTTCCTTATTATAATGGAGCTAACGTAAGTATATGTAACCAAAACTACGGGCCGATAACTCGTGTCTTCCTTATTATAATGGCGCTAACGCAATTATATGTATTCAAAACTACGGGAAGATAACTGGAGCCTTCATTATTATAATGGAGCTAACGTACTTATATATAATCAAAACTACGGGAATATAACTCGTGTATTCCTTATTAAAATGGAGCTAACGTAAGTATATGTAACCAAAACTACGGGCAGATAAATTACGGATGGGTATTCGACTAGTAAGGTATTCACCGTTTTACGAAAGTTCGCTTTATGCCAATTCGCTTTTATGAAAAACCTCAAGCCGCCATAGATTTGAACTGTCCGTGAGCATCTATGCTTTATCTCGATGTATTTTGTACATCCGTTAGTAAGATGTGTCCTGAAGCATCAGAAATGCCCAAGAGGGCTCGTAATGGTGTCACGCCTAGTGTCAAACTGGTAGACAAAGGAGAAGGTTATTATTTGTGTTTTGGAACGCTCAAAGAATTAATTGTAATTGCTTCTCCACTGTACACCATTTCGGCTTACGGAAGGTTTCACTGTAACGCTATACTTTCGAAGAGCAGTGACCTATGTTTTAAAAATACTGAGGGTATTATAAATCTACAATTTATAACGAGAATGTATGCACGAAGTATTATCCTCCTATGCACTGTTAGACTTGAAAGTAAATTATCATTTGCTTGATGCAAAAGTTTCCAGCGCCATCTTTTGTACAATGATAGCGAAATCTAAGAAGGTATTTGAAGTTTACTCAGCTCTTCAATGCTTGTGTGGGTATACACTTTAAGAATTATTTGCGGATTGCCTATTCGACACGGTTTATCTCTTATCATCACTATGAGAAAAAGTGTAGCTGAAGCTATACAATGGATCATGGAGGCTGATGGCAATGATGCAGTAGATGCAAGCATGTGTCCGGGATGCTTTGAGAAGATTTTGAACTCGAGGGACAAAGAACAATCTGGATGAATTGAAGGAAATCTTGAAAGGAAATACACCACAAACTTGCAGTTAGAGGTGAAGCAGTTCACTCGTTGGAAGAGAAAATATGTTTTCCTGGGAAAAGAAGTCGACCTGATGATTTGCTGCATCACAACGCTCGTCCTCTAATTGCAAATGCGATGCTGTAAACGATTATCGAACTGGTATGGGAAGTTCTACCACATAGACCAGTCACCTTCAGATATGCACTTGTTTCGTTCTATAGAACATTTCTTGTGTGATCAGCGGTTCCAACAAGATTAAGATATATAAGAGTTGGAGTAAGAAAAGTCATAGAAAAGTCATAGGAAAGTCAAGGGAAATATTCTGACAACTTAATAATGGTGCTATAAATTCATGTGAATAAAAGATTTTGTAAACGAAATGCTGGAAACCTTTGTATCAGCATGATTATGTCAACAGATTCCCCTGGCCCTAAATTGTAACCACAGAGCCAACCCTACAAATCTCACTGTTGTTAAATCCACACCGATTGACTTCCCTTATATTTTTAAAGGTGAGTACCTTCAGCAGATCTTTTTTCAGTAAATTAATCCGTCTTGTTTACAGCTTAGCCATTAAATTAAACAAAAGTCCTTAAAAATACGGCATAATTGCTTAATAATGTTTGGGGATCTATTAAAAGCTTGAAACGAATCTCAATCTTCTTAAATAATTTTCTTTAAAAAATACCAGAAAAAAATAACTTGAAGAATTAAGATTGGACCATAAAAGCAGAAGAAAAATAAAGAAAGAAAATCAGCATTCATTCAACTTCTACACCGTTCAAACGGGCGCTTATAATTGCAACCAACCCAAATGGGTGATACTGGACGCGCATGACGGACAGACGAACAATCAATTTCCTTAAAGTTGAGACCCCTAAACTCAATAAGATAATTTGATTTAAATTAGAAATTGAAGTTATTAAAATTTTAGCAAGAATTTATGTGTCATTTATATCAACACTTGGAGTGTTGTAATAGGATTAGAGGTGAGAAGAGGGCCACGTATTTCGTTAAACATTTACTGTTCAGCGGGTCGGACACAGTGCTCTGTGCTGGCTCAGCGACTAGCTGGCTGACGGATAGGTGGCGCTGCTCATGACTGCTGAGAACACTTAATTCGCGCCAGCGCATTACCCTCAGGATCGAGCAGTCATTCATGAACCGATTGAAACTGTTTCGAAACTCAAATTCAAGCAATTTTCTTTTTAACAACATTTTATTTTGCTTTTAATTTTTCTATCGTTCTTTTTTTCGTTTTTAATTTTACTATCGTTCTTTTTTGTCAGGCCAATTATTTGTCCATTTTTTTTTAATTTTTAAAAAGCAATCTGTCTCACCTTTATCTTTTTTTGCCCTTATTCATATTGCTTCGTTCCTTGAATAGTGCTGTATTTTTACAGATGTTATTCTCTTTCATTCTCGTTCTCTCTCTCTTCATTCATTTCTTGAAAATAATTTTCACTTTTTATTTCACGCGTGTGCTCGTAAATCTTAGTTTTAATTATTTTTTCGCATCTTTATCTCCCCCAACCCTTTCTGTCCATCTCTCATGATTACTTCCATGAGGCATCCTCTTTAAAATACACAGTGGGAAAGAAACCTCGTGTGATTGCTCTTATACATACCTACTGGCGGCGCTCGCGCGTACACACGCATATACACATAAGCACATGTACACACGCACATATGCTATGAACATATTCATGATATCCTGTGTATGGAAAAACTTTAACATGAAAAATGACGAAGATAACCCCGAGAAATAGCAATCTGGTAATCGATTGAAAACAATCAATCTTCGATCACAAATAAGTAGATGATGATGTGAATAAACACTGAATTACTATCAAGACAAGTATTTGTTGATTGATTATTGATTATTTGCAAGCATGAATATACAACAATTATTTCAATGCAAATATCCTCGTTTTGGTTGTTCTTATCAGAACGTTTTGGCCACTCTACTTCCGGACTTCCCCAAATGTTTGTCATATCTAGAAACATTTAAGGAATATTAAACAGAACTTCGTCTAAGGAAAGTGTATATTGTCCTCATCCTAACGTATAATAGCGTTGATCTCGTTTCCTAGGAGTCGTCAGTTCAATCCGTGGGTCAAGCAGTGCGGCAGGACAGCAGGTCCGTGGAGAAAGCAGAGCGGCGAAACACGAAGAAAGATGACAGTTACTATGTTCTGGGAAGGGCGTCAGGTATGAAAGAAAAGGCGAAGGATAAATATTCCTCTCCGGAAGAAAAAACGGTTCCAGTCAACATTCACTGAAGAGCAATTGTGAAAACACGCTTCAGTAGTGAATGCCTAACGGACGAAAGACATCACATTGGTAACCTTCACCATCATTTCAAACGTTGTTGATCATCTCGTGGTACTTCGATCTATTTTCATAATCATTTGAAGATTAAAAAACATTTCTCCGTATACCATGTACGAGATCTTTCTGGAAAGTATCCAGTCGTTTTGAATATGCCGAGAACCAATCACGCAGCAACATATCAAAGAGGACATTACTGCGCATGCGTTAACGTACACTTTAGCGTGTTGTTACTCAGTCGGCAGTGTGACACTATTGAGTGAACTTTTGTTGTGTGTGACCGTCGCATTCATAATGACCGACCCCGTCCGTTCTCCACGTCTCATGGAGTCCGGATTTCGCTTTCTGCGACTTCTAGCTTTTCCCAAAGAGATTTCAGACCGTGGAGAATGCGACGAGCCTGCTGATGGTGATCCCCAAAAGGGACTTTGCAGACTGTTTTGAAAAGTGAAAGAAACATTTGGATAAGTGTGTGAGGCCAGGACACTAGGTCTCGTTATCGTAAACAAAGAAAAGACCATCTGCCAGATAGTGGATAAAGCTGTTCCAACAGAGCACAGGGCGAACATATAATAGACTGAAAAGCTGGTTAATATTTTGACCTGGCCACAAAACCGGAAAGATAATAGTAACCATAGTTATAGTTAGTGGAGCACTTGGAATGGATTCGAAGATCTTTGCAAGTTCTCCAATTTCTCTAGTCAGGAGACTGGAAAAATCGGGCATCTGAAAAAACATCCAGCCAACTGCATTACAAAAATCAGCAACTATCCTGAAAAGAGTGTTGATTTATTAAGAATAATTGCTG
>VCCN01003880.1:4922891-4945556 GCA_006491835.1 Architeuthis dux
TATATATATATATATATTACCACCTATCGCGTCTCATCCGCTCACTCAATCTGTCTCTGTCTCTGTATATAGAGATATAGATATGTGTGTGTGTGTGTGTGTTTCTTTTTTCATTTGTTGGAATGAATGTATACATACGTATACAGACAGGTATATATACTACATAGACACATAACAACGGAACTTCTGTCTGATTCAATCTCTCACTTATATATATATATATGTGTGTTGTTTGGATGTATAGGAAGTGGGTGTTTTATCTGTCAACGCGTCTGTTTTTACGTTCACTAAATTCTCAGTCCGTATACCGGGAGGCCTCCCACCTTATCAAAATACCCTCAATCTAACCTCTTCCTTTTTTACTCTTCATCCTTTTGCCCCACTATCCAATCCCTTTTTCGTGTAACCTTTGCAAATGATAATTACTTCCTATAAGACCGCCCACTCACACATTGAAGAGACCCCACACCGTGAGTTGATTGCTATTCCGTCCCATTCTATCACTTTCCTCATTTTCTCCTACCTTCTATTTTTACGCATCAAACAATATATTCGAGGCAGATAAGGCCACGTTCACCAATAGATGACTGCATGACGAATTTCCAACTCGGACCAAAATGTCTTTAAAGTTTTTAAAATCCAACAAACAAGCGTTTACATGTGATGTCATTGTCTGTTAAGTGAGGGAAATGAGTTTATGCACATAAATCAATCAGATGCGTTAAACCTCTAAACTTTTCACGGTTTCATGATTTGATAAGGCGCAGACTGGAAAAACGCAACTGTCTCATCTACGAGGCAGGTTCAATATATATATATATATATATATCCTCGAATACACGCAACTGAAGTCATCCGTTGGTTGTCCACACTCATCAGCTGCAACACGTGCGTTGTTTCGGGGCCTTCTTTTCATGAAATGTTTTAAGTAAATGAATGAGATGCGTTAAACCTCTACACTTTTTGCAATTTTAACAGATTTCATCATTTGATATGGCGCAACTATTTCAGTCAGGAGGCAGGTCCATACGGAAATTATTTTAACCATTTACTATTTGTTGATGACATCGCAATAATATCAGATTCGCAAAACATGCTAAGTAATCTAAGTAGAGAAAGTATCAAAATAGGTTTTAAATGAACAGAACTAAATAATGTTCAACAATAACGTCTCGAAAACAACCCTAAGAATGACAGGATGACAATTTGGAAGAGGTTAAGAAATACATTTACTCAGGTGATAAAGTTAGAGAAAGACCATGAAAGCGAAATAAAACGACATATAACGATTGGTTAAAAGGCATTTAGTAAACATAAAGACGTACTGAAAAGCACCTTGCCAAATGTAAAGTGTACAATGAATGTATGATACCAGCTATGGCGTATGGTTGTGGAACAAAGAAACAAAATCACTTGAAAGCAAACCCAGAATCACACAAAGAGCAATGTTAGGGATAACTCTAAATAGAAATAGATCAACCTGGCTCTGTGAGCAGACCAAAGTAAAAGATATCACAGAAGTAATTAAGCAACAAAAATGGAAATGGGCCGAACACAAATCTTTACCCCTAAAACGGAAAAAAAGGTTCCCACTCAATTTTGGCCCCTTAAAGAGAAAACATTTCTCTTCACTTTTGACCCCTGAAAAAAGTTCCCCATAGTTTTGACCCTTAAAGGGAAAAAAGGATTCCTTTCAATGTGGACCGCTGAAAGAGACAAAAAGCTTACGCTAAATGTTGACCCCTAAAAGGGGAAAATGATTCCGGCCCCCCAATTTTGGACCCCTAAAAGAAGGAAAAGATTGATCAGGTATCAGAATATGAGGTCAGGTAAAAAAAAAACGTAAGCAAGTATTATCATAATATGAGATCAGTTAAAAAAAATTCACCAAAGAGTGTTATCAGAATAAACGTTCTCTTATGAAGTCACAGCGTTCTATTACGACGCCACAGCCGGTGGACACAAAATAAGGGTTTAATTCAGCATTATAGTTATATGATAAATTAACTCCCCGCCTAAAACAAACTGCAACAATTGAAAATCACCCAATTTTCTTTTATTCTTTAAGTTAGAGCATTTGGAGGGTGTAGGGCTACATAAAACACTGCTTACGATGTGCCGTTTTTGTTGTGTTATGGTAAAATACATACATACATACATACATACATACCCAACTATTATTATACTATAGATTCACACGAGGTTTCATTGGATAGAAATCCGGTGCATATTTCAATCTGAAATGTAACTATAATATACTTGTCATCTGGGAATAGTTTAACCTCTCATAAAAATTGAGCAAATCAATGGGATTCAACACAACGGGTAGTGTTAGTCTTCGGGGTGCCATCTGGAACAACTATGACTTTGCAAGGTGGCAGCGGTGAATGAGTGAAACGGCTCTCATGCCACCGTCAAAGAATTACTTCTCATTTCTCTTTGTGTGCAGTAATAGACAAAAGGTAGCATAATTTATAATAGAGCTGCAAAGTGTAACGTTTGAAGACACCCTAAAGGCTGACGACACCTGCAATTATTGTGTCCTTCTGTCACCATGCCGATAGGCAAACAGTTACAATTAAGATTGATAGAACTGTTCGATAATTTAGTCTGAAGTTTTGTGAAAACTCTGCCGCCCAGAGCTTGTACTTAATGTACTAACTTCATTAGTCCCTCCAGAAATTATATTCAGGAAGAGGGAAATGTCTTATTCCTAAATTCATCGATAATCTTATCACTTTGCACCCCCCTATTATTCCATGCTGAGGTTCATTAGGAAATGAGTTAATCAATAATTAATTTGTCATGGCCACTTAATGATTAATTCGCGACATCTATCAAATTCAACTAATTTATGAAGTGTAATTAAGTCTTCTAGATGACAGGCCGCGGCAGCTTGCATTGCCTACCTGTATTCAGGCCCTGCCAGGTGATTAATTGTAATCAGGGGTTGACTGCCTAAGAAGAAGGATACCTTCAGGGCAAATAGAATGTGACGGTGTATGGGGGAAGATCTCCACGGCTAGGAGTAGAAGAAATGAGTGGAAGAAAGAAAAGGAGGAAGAAATGGTAGTGGTGTTGATATTAAGAGTAGAAGCAGAGGGGGGAATGATTTGAATAGAATGAGCGAGCGAGTGAGTTAAAATTAAACAAAAACGAGACCTGTGATGAATAAACTAAAAAATGTATCACGGAATCGTTGAAGCCAAGAAATAGATAGGGGCTTTTCGTTAACCCCAGCAAATGCTAACGTCCATAAGTTTAAGGTCTAAAAAGACAAAGAAAGACAGGTCCTGTTAGTCACCCAATAGAAACCGTCATGTAATCAACATCGTTTGGCATGTTGGGGATGATCAATTACAAAATTGGGAAAAGGGGTGATCAATCAATATGTTATTTCTCTCAAATTTTGTTGGGCGGTGATCACTAAAAACTCAGAATTTCCGCAAAACAAGCGTGAACGTTGATGGACACAAACTAAGGGACCAATGTAACCTACGCTTACATTTTAAAATGAGTAAAAACAACTTAAATGTTTAAATTTTCATCCCTTTACCTCCATTGGTGCGGCCCGTACGCGCGATATATACATACATAACCATCCAGGCAGAACTACTTAAAAACTGAAGAAACATATGCTGACAGCTTTGGTTGACGGTTTCTAATTGTTGCATTTTTCTCACCGACTACAAACTCAATTCCCGATGTTATTTTGGGTTCAAATGTTCACAACAATTTGATCTTGGTGAATCAAAACATCTCAACTTTTCTCACGAACGGTCAGTCTTGTATGTTTTTATTTGGTTTCCAGATCATTCAAGTTGTCAGATTGTTTGCAGCTTTTCCCAAGGAAGGGGTTAATGCGGTCTGAGTTTGAAAAATTAGCAATATAGGACCTATTATTTGGGGGCTTTTCGTTAGTCTCCACCAGGCCAAAATTTTCATAAAACCGAGGGAATTGGTATGTAAAGTTTATTTTGTTAGTCGCCCCAGGGTCAGGGGTTAGGTTTAAAGTTAGCGTTTAAACGAAAAGACCCGGTATTTTGGGTCTTTTCATTGAGAAAAAGACAATGCATCTTGATCGTTTTTTTTTCTTTTTAGGCTTCCGTAATTTAAAATCAAGGACGTGAGCTTTTGGTAGAGACTAACGATAAAGACATAAGATATATTGTTGAAGGGTGAAGAGAAGAATAAGAAGGGAATGGGAGAAATAAGTAAAAGATAAGAATGTGTTTAGAAGAAAGCCCAAAGATGGCTGGGTAGGGAGAGAAATGAAGTAAGAAAGCAAAGAAGAGTGATATAAAAAGGAAGACATAAGAAGAAAAGAAGAAAGAAACGAATCATTACCTTTCCCGTTTCCATATGGCCGCTGCTTCGGCTGTTCTGATTCCGGAATCGCCCGAAGTCCTCCGATGGTGAATTTAAAGTCAAATAAAGAGACGGGAAGATTCCTCAGAACGGCATTTTCATTTCTTTTTTCTTTTCATTTTTTAAGTGTTCTACGGCAATTTCATATGGTTCAAGAAACTAAGGTTGTTTTTTTCCACTATTTTTATTCAAACAAAAGCTTGATAAACAAAGTTAGGGTTGTTGTTTTTAGCGTAAGGGTAGTGTTGGGGTTAGGGTTGGTGTGTTAGCAATAAGGTGGTGTTTAACCAGCCACCTTATACAGTCCGTGTCATTGGATGTTATATTGAGTAGGTCCCTGAAAGTTATGTCCAGTTGTGGTAAGACATTTCTGTCGACTTGAATTGGGACAATACATGTAGGCCCAGCAGGCCTAGGCCGACCACGCTTAGGTAGACTTCCTTCGGCCATTTTAACTTCAGAAAATGGAAGAATCTTAAAATTGTCGTCTGCTTCTTTGACTTTAAATTCGCCGCCATCATCAGCGGTGGACTTCGGGCGAATCAGAACAGCTGAAGCTGTGGCCATATGGAAACGGGAAAGTTCATGATTGCCAAAAAGACAGTAAAACAATGAAGGGAAAATAGAAATAAACTGAGAAGGAATGAATTAAATAAAAAGTAAATAACGCATGCAGAAAATAGTAGAACAAAGAAAGAAAGAAAGAAGAGGGAAGGTAGAAAAAGAAAGAAAGACAGACTAAGAAAGAAAGACTAAGAAAGAAAAGGGAAATTGAGAGAAAGTAGGGGGTAGAAAGAAAAGGTAGAAAGAAAGAAGAGGACAAGGTCGACGGGTGAAAAGGGAAAAAACAAAAATGTACATAAAAAAGTAAATATAAATAAGTACAGTGAAAAATAAATAAAGACAGAATGATTTGAAAGCAAAATCAACGGGAAAGTAAACAAAGTTAATAGAAATAAAATTTTAAAAATAACTAAAGACAGAATGATTTGATAGAAAAATCAACATAGAAATAAATAAAGTTAAAATAAATAAAGACTGAATGATTTGAAAGCAAAATCAACAACGAAGTAAATAAAGTTAATAAAAATCAAATTTAAAAAATAAATAGATGAAAAATTAAATAAAAAAGAGGAGGCAAAGGGTGAGAAAAATGAATTGAAATAGATAAACTCAAACGAAAGAAAAGAAAAAGACGCATATATCAATATATTGGAAAATAAAAGAGAAAAATGAACTAAATACATACAAAATAGGGTGATAATAAATGATAGCAAGCACGTATTTATTTCAAGAGGATATCACTTATTTTACAAATAAACTAATGTACATCAGGAGAGCTAATTTTCCCAAAAGAGTTGGGAATATTCAAACAGATCGTCTCTTTTTTAATCAAAGCTTGTTTCATAACTGAATTCGAACCACGACTGCAAGAGTCACGTTGATAATGTGTCTCTCCGTAGGAAGAAAGTAATAAGCCAATCCAACTTTTAAAAGGAAATATTGGCTTGTTGCATGCCTCGTGGCTGAAATAGTTACGTATTTTTTATCCGTGTAAAAGGCCAGTTTTCGAGTCCAGTAAAAGGCATGGTTCTCGAATGCTGATTTTCTAAACAGGCATAGCCTCCCCACTTGGAAAATTGTCGTAACTCAATCTTCCTCTCATATTTAACCTTCTGTTCTATTAGGCTAAACTTAGTAAATAGCTAGGACAGACTTTAGCTTGGGTCAAACGTCATTCAAGAGAGGAAAAAGCATACTTGCTGCTGATACTTATCTGCTGGGATGCTAGAGTAGTATCTGTTCTGTCGTGTTCTCGTCTTCGGGTGGGACGTGGCATAAACAAGGTAGGCCTAGTCCTGGGTATTCCTATCCGGGGGCAGGACATCCCCATTGCACTATAAGAGGAGGTTCGGGAGGCCATTTCTGACGACTTCATGACACTGCGGGGGACTGGACAATCTTTGTCTTGCCGATCCGTACGTATGTGGGCCCCCACGGTAAACTGATTTTGTAACATTCTGCCCTCGTGGGGAGGTGGTTAATAACTACTTGCTGACGATATTTCAACCACGGACACCATCGATTGATATGAAATCTAAAAGAGTTACAGAGACCGGAAGAACCTTTTCAGTTTCGTGTGGCAACCATTTTGGCACAGATCGAGATATTTGACGAAAAACGTTGGCAGCATGATTGTTAAAACAGGCTGTACCTATCACCTTTTGTGTAGTTCCATCCTCACTCTATTTATACCACTACGTCTACCTCAAAAGACACTGATATAGTCCAGTTTGCCAGTCAGACTCAGCAGATAGAAAAAAACCAACGGCACCCCGAAGCCTATCAATAGTCAAGTGTTCGTCTAAGGGACCTGGGTGTGAATTATCACCGATAGCCGATCGTGCCTAATCTAAAAGTGTGACTTCCCATCAGAAAGAAAGAACTATTTTCTCACTGACACATATCCACCTCATCGACTCAGAGTTGGATCTTAGCCAACATGAATTTCCAAATGAGCCACAGATGCTCATAAATTTTTGTAAAGAACCAAATCAATAAGATAAAATTCACTTAACATCAAAGTTCGTCAGTTCCGACATGTCACTTTAGATTCTAGCACCTCCGTTGTCTACACTTAGTATTTACAACAGTATCTTCATTAAGGTTTTATCCAACAACTCACACAGAACATGGCCGGGTTCAGCTTTAAGTTAGTAGCTTAAGAACGACGATGTGGTTTGTTTGCAATAGAATTTTGCTTTTTCAACCGAATTTTAACATTCGTAATACAAACAAGGAATGGAGGACGTCTTGCTTTGGGGCGGATGGTTAGAAAACTAGACCCGCATTTCGTTTCTACTGTCGTGAATTCAGTCCTCACTGGGTGCATCACATTTATGGCTTGTGCCAGACCAAGTTTAGTAGATATGTTGACGCTTCGCTGTGGAGCAATTATTAGCAAGCTAGTTTCACAGGTCATCTAGTTCGGTTCACACAGGGCACCCCACACTTGTGGCATTGTGCAGTAATAAGCTAAGGCTAGTAAGTAAATTTCCAGGGTCTGCTTAGCGAGTTAGGTAGTTGCTTATTTCCCACCGGCACCAGTAATCCTTGTTCAAGTCCAGGTACAAACCAGGATCACGCAATGCTGATTTTTCAAGTCGAGTTGGACCTACCTACTTGGAAATTTAGAGCAACACAATCTTCACATCCCTGTATCGCCCATCTGGCCTGGTGTCTGTCTAAGCTGAACTTGGTACATATCAAGACGAGAAAGGGAAATTCAAGACTGTCCTTGAGTGATCTTCAAATGTAATGCTTTCACGAAGGTCTTGGAGTCATAACCCTGAATACTTAGCCGACGAAATGTTCTGATTAAGGAGAGAGTAATTATTTGCTCATTTCTGCCTCGTCTGGTAAAAGTTCACGATGGTCGGCTACCCAATGAGGGTGGAAAGCATTATTAATTAGACAATTACTACTGTTGTGAGTTTGATTCTCACTGGGCTCTCTACATGTGTGTCCTTACATCAGTAATACTTTCCGAATTTCCCTTGATTCAGATACGATTTCCACTCCCGATTCTGAACTAACGCTGCTCTGAGGCTGACACCTACAGCTCCAAACGTTCTTGGTTCAATTCGTTTAGTGATCGGAGCACTGATAATAAAGAACATACATAATCTTAATGATAAAATGTTCCATCACATTATCACATATATAAAATAAACGTTTCGTTCGATACACGGAGAAGACTGCATGTGTGTTTCTGTGTACGTATTCACACGTTAAATACGATTTTGAGGTTTTCCAGGCTGCATTAATAACTAAAAAGCGTACCATGACTAAATTCCAACAATTATTTTGAGATGCTCGTAACAGTCTTACAAATCTTCTAAAACATTTAGACAAAACACCACCTTTTGTTGTTCATTACATATAAGGCTTTGTTTCCGATTCCATATTGGTGACATTATTTAATGCACATTCGTTTGATTACAAAAAACGTATTCCAAAGGAGAATAAAAGAAACCTCCTTCATAACATATACCCTGTTTCTTAAACTGACATTCATCATCATCATCAGCCGTTATAAGTCCACTGCTGGGCGAAGGCCTTTCCCATCTCCTTCCATGACAACCTACCTTGTGCTAATCTCTGTCAAGTCTTACCGGCAAACTTTTCTATCTCGTCCCTCCATCTTGTGTCTGGCCGTTTCCAACTTCTTTTATTATCCCATGGGCACCAATCTGTTAGTCTTCCCCCCCCATCTATTGTCATCTCTTCTCGCTAGGTGACCGGCCCATCTCCACTTTTGTTGTTCAACTAAGCTTATATAAGTACAGTAGAAGGAACAGAAAGTCACTATTCGAATTGCTGACCCTTACCTTGGCTCAAGCAGCGACGTCCGGAACTGCTGGGAAATGCACAGTTATTGAGCCACGGGGCTGACCACACCCTATTTCTTATATTTGTAACAACATCTAACTAGATAACAGGTACAATTTCATTAATTCTATTTGATTAGAATGTTTGTGGATTGCCTCATCTTTCGTCTCTTTGATAGGTTCAAATTTCTTTGAAAGTAACATCATCTTGAAATATCATCTTCCATATCTCCGCATGATTTTAGCTCGCATAACTCAGAGACACTGGTTTAAGATTCCTCGTTTTAATTTTTTTTTCTAGTACCTTTTTAGCATCTTACAAGATTTTAATCTTTGCTGATTGAATCATATCCCCATGGCGCTATATACATTCTAGAAAGCTTAGTTAATCCTATTAATTTTGCCCATAATTCGAACGTCACTTATTGAATAAATTCGCCCATGCTTTCTACCTAAGTAAAAAAAACTCGCTAATAAGATCATCCCATATATCATCATATACATTCCAAAGTTATTACAATTAAGAAAATTCGTTTCATAAAGTTTTCTATTTAGTTTTCCTTCTTTTTTATGGCGATTCTTTATTTGGAAATCTCATTACCGATATTTATACGTTCTCGGGAGACAAATATTCTCGTATTACGTCTTCTAATATTACTTGAGCACGTGTAAGGTTTATTTTGACTGCTTAATGGAAGAGTTCCACTGATTCTAAATTGTTTATGAATAAATGGATTTAGCCAATCCAAGTTATTCAATGAGGGCAAATTATCCCAACCTATTAATTCACTGGTAGGATGAGGTTTTTTTCTCAATTCTCATCACACGCAAGTGCTTATCTCATGCCTATGTACGGCTTCCCTCCCACAGATATGGAAAGTTATCAGCTTCATCATCTGTATTAAATTTAGACGATGCTACCGGTTGCAATCTAAAAAATTTGATAATGCATTTTTGTAAAGAGAAAACATATGGCCACAGATAATGTCTGTGTCTAGCAAAAAAGTAGCAAAGTGAAGTTTGTCGTAAAGTAATTACGAAGGGTATTTTTATGTCTCATCAGGAATATTGGTGATTTTTTAAAAAGATTGGCACATAAATCATTTCCAATGAAGGCTTTTGCACTCTAGAGTAACACAAAACAACAAAAAAGCTGTTTTTGTTTGAAGTCTGTATCTTTTTCTCTTTGGTTAATATGCATTAACATTAGTACCTAATCGGCTCTTGTGATAGATTTTAAGACCTATTACCTTTCATTCTTACTTTCCAAACAGCAGTCTCTTCCAATCAATTCTCGTTTCCATGCTTAAATGTTAAATATTAAAACAGATTTCGAAAAAAGATAACTCAAAGAAATATGGCACTTTAACAGAGAGTGTTATATAGGAAAACGATTTTTTTAGCTATTCATATTTGTATAGAAATGTTTAGTTATATCTTGTCTTTATATAGGCTGATTGGGCTCTCTAGCATTGGGAAAACAACCAGTCTAGGAGAAGGACAACCCTGATTCCGAATCAGGGAGTGGAGTCTGAGGCCAAATTTGACGTCCTTCCGGCAGCTCCTTCAGCCAAGCTGATGCCAGAAGAATCGCTCTTTGCTTTCCTATTATACTGACGACTGGACATCCCAGGATCTTCATACGCAGTGTCGTTCCAAATGGGGGCCACTCTTTCATTCATAGGCTGATCGCATTATATATTTCTCTCAAACCCGTATTTCACGACCAATAAGTACAGAGTCTCTACATACATCGTGGGTGAAATAGTTACGTATCCCCCACTGGCGTCAGAGATCGGTGTTCTAACTTAAGTACAAATCAGAATTTTAAAAGCTGATTTTTTCAGCTCTCTCTACTTGGAAGCTTGGCGTAAGAATAAGTAGGAACACCATCTCTCCTTGTAAGATTGGCGTATCTCTAAGCAGGACGAACCCCTTTACTCGGGAGATTGGCGTAACAGTCTTTCCCCTTCCATTTCGCTATGTATCGTACTAAGCTTCGTGAATATAAAAACAATTGGCGAAATATATTTTAGTCCATGTCAGGTATTGTGGACTCATCTCTTAAACAGCTCAATTATTTGATTAGAATTTATTATGTAGGTATTTACTAAACATAGCTTGGTCAGGAACAGGGCCACCAGTATGAGGCAGTAGGTGAGGATCGAACTCACTACAACATTAATGGTTTGCTAAATTGGCTTTGTAAGTTTGGTGCCAAATAGACATTATTATATAAACCTGTGTATTATGATATTGTCAATAGTTTTGACAAGGGTTATTAACAGTCAAAGAGATTTTAGGTCGATTGAACGCCTTATTGTTTGGGTTGTTAACACGACGTTTCGGCCGATCCATTCTCCGGCCTGTTTATTATGACCTAATACATAGGCAGGTATTTCAGAACTTGTAGAGAGTTTTATTCTTTTAAAGTCGCCAAAAACCTGAAGCGATGTCAAAGTTCAGTGGTAAAGGGTAGGACTGTTGTATCGATGGTAACTTCCTAGTAATGAATAGATTCTGGACCTAGTGATTCTTTGTTTTCAAGTCAAATCCAATTATTTTACAGATTGGTCTAGTAGAGGGTTTCTTAACCTTTTTTTTACTATCGCCCCCTTTTGGCAAATTTTTCAAAACATCTATCGTCACCCTCAGCTTAACTTTCGCCCCCTTCGAGTGATATTGCCCCCGTTGAGAATGACTGCTCTGCATTATCCAATGCCTTTAGCCAAATAAATACTCACATCAAGTAGCTTGACTGTATATCTTCCAAAAGGAACATTGCTTTCCATTATGTAATACATTATCTTGGCTAAGCCAAGTAAATTACATAATAAATTAGTTACAGCAGATATTTGGAGTTTCAATACGACCTACGCGTTCTTACATAATGAAATAACACGATAATGGAATCAGAAATTAATAATATTTTGTAATTCACCAAGTGGGAGTAGCTTCCCTTTTTTGACTTTACCGACATAAAACGAAAGAATGCCTATTTTTCTTTTTTAAAGAAATTCCATTTGCATGTGACACGTTATCACCGCGCGCCCTCTTCCTTTCCCTCCTACACCCCGGTCTCTTGTCCCTCACAACACCCCATACTTCGATGACTTAGCATAACATACCATCATCACTACTCTTGAGGTCTGGGAAGACTCAAACATTTTTCCAATATACATTAATGGTAACTGCTTCCTCGCTTTGCACCATATCGGCTCACAAAAGTTTGTTTTTTATAGGAACGCTCTACTTTCGGAAAGAGGTGGATATCTGTACAAGGACAGAGTAGGTAACAATGTTGACACATATTAACCAAAGAGAAAAGGGTACAGACTTCAAATAAGAAGCCTACATTATGAATTTATAACTCTGCTGTTTTACAATAACACGTTCACGACTACCTTGGATACGGCAACATACAGTGCAACAAAATCAGCACGTCCTCTGCTCAGTGCCACTAGAAAAAAAGACAGTCTAGCGCGTTGCCGTAGCTATTCATATTTGCTTTGAATAAAATCGTGGAATGGTCGCACATGTGTATCAGAAGCGATGCGCAACATGTCACAAGACGCACATGTGGGTCGTATGGTAGTGAACACGTTGAGCACAAAATACTCAGCGCTGTTGACTCTTCCGAGAAAATAAATAATCTTATATCAAACATGGCAGTGATATGTCAAAGAACACTTCTTTATTCTGGAGTAGAAATCTATGTCACCTGCAAGCTGTTGGTAGTAAATACCCACACAAGCTTATGTCACGTTAATCAAATCCCAAAAAGAACATGCGAATTACAGTTAAGTGTTGCCGTGACTTTAACGGACCAAGTGTTATTGTTAGAGATACATGCTTGAGTTGCAAAAGAAAAGGTGACTGATGTGCGTGGCATGGCACAAAAAGGTTGTTTAAGGCAATGGGTCGTCTGTCAACAAGAGAATGAAATCTGTTGCTCCAACGATATGAGGTTATCGGGGAAACTTACACTGAATTCGGAAAAAAAATCCATGGAGAAATCAATACCAACAAAAATATCTTAATATCAGCTATTCTGTATAGGCAGAACGTCAAGATGTAATAACAATACTATTTCTTGTCGTATATTGAGCCTTGCAGTTACGTACCACTTGTACCAGAAGTCTTTTCGAACCCAGGTAAAATACAGAATCTTGAATGCTGATTTTCTAGGTAGGCATTTCATTTGAACACAATCTTTTTACTCTGTTTAACCTGGAGCTGTACTAAGCAATGTTTAATATCTTCTTAAAATGCACTGTATACATTTTAAATCATGCTATAGATGTGACTTAGTCATTGTATATACGGAATAATAATCATTCATTGATTTGGAGTAATTCATCACTAGGTTTGGAAAGGAAGGGGGGCTTAATTCAGTTTTAAATAATTTACCCGGTAAACTAATGTTTAAGAATAACTTTGTGAAGGAAACAATTCTGTAAATAGTGTTTGTTTTTAAATTGTATTGTATCATTTTTATTTCTATTGTGTCGGGTAAGTTCAATAAAATGCTCGGTAAGCATATTTCCCGATGTAGTGATGTACAGTTATTTCTCTTTTAATCAGATCATAAAAGATAAGATAACATGAATATCAAACGAAAACAAACAAAAGTAGAAAATAAATGACCGTATGTTTCAGCATATAAGACGCACCCTAAATTTAGCATGAATATGTTAGAAAAATATATCATATACATTCGTTCTAAAGTTGCCTCGATAATTAAACTAGGGTGACTGGTAGATCCCAAGCATAACCCCAAACCTGACCTTACACCGTGCAGGATACAGAGGAATTTTAAGGGTCAGATTTGGGGGGAAAGTGCATCTTATATGACGCAAAATACAGATGTTTCTTGGGAGATAGGGCCATGAAAAACGAAGATTTGATTGAAGAGAATTTAATTTGGATCAGTCTGGAACTCTATGATGTTAGCCCGAATTTACTGATAGGTTTGGCAAGACACGTGACCTACTCTGGCCAATGAGGGAGAAATCACGCCAGAACTGGTTATGAAAGCGAGGCGTCAACTCGAGAAACATCAAGCCGGCCATACCTGATGGCTAGTCCAATTAAAAAGAAACAAAATAGACAAGATAGACGTGCCTGAAATAAAAATTGGCCTACATTAGGTGTTGAATTTAATTATACCGTGGGGAGATCTGAGTGTGCACGTATATCAGTAATTTCGTTGAGTGGCGTGAAAGATTTTTTTTTCTTCTTAGGTATAAGTAGGTAGTATGTAAGAATAAGAGGAGACATAAAGAAGACCCAGTAGGTTTTTTTTTCCCTTTCTGTCTTTCTCACCAATTTCACTCTTAACGTATATTGATAGCCGATGAATTTAGATGCCGTTCATGATGGCTAAAAGTTCTCATGATTTATGTTTAAATGAAATACACATCAAGCAGTGCTCCTCCAATTTGGCGTCAGTGTCCTTTGGTAATAAATACGCACGGGCGCATAACTACACCCAAACCACACCCGTTTCTCGCATGGGAAGGCTGTTAATTCTGGGACCCTGGAATCATTCCAGATCACATGTCCATTCCACGAAATATTTGAGAAAAAAGCTATTAGTGAAGTTGGCACCTACAATAACGACGCTTGTGATTAAAATAATAAATAAAGGTTGATATAGATAAAATGCACGCAGCACTTTTACATGTCGTCGAATTGTGCTATTTCTCAAAGAATTACCCTTTTCCTTTAGTGTTTTATTATACTACAGTAAACGCTCGTTCTAACGGCACATTTGTTTTTATATTCACGCAAGACTACTGTCAGAGATTAGTTTGCAACAACAGCACATGAACATTTCTGTGCATTATCTTAAAGATTATAATTAGCAAACCCTTAAAATAATGCAGCCTAAATTAAAAGGATAATTTCATTAATTCACTTCCTATAAAATTCGGTATAAAGGTACTCTTAAATCACCGAGGGGGGCGTAATAATGGAAGTCTTTTGTACATACATATACCTATACGAGGTCCGTTTAGTGTGCGTAAACTGATAGATGTCTTTTCCTTTTTAATATGTCGCAAGCCGGAGATGCGCTGTAGTGATTAGAAAGCTTCTCTCGCAGAACATTACTACACTAGTAAGTTTGATCCTCAATGGGTACTCGACACTTGCTGTCTTAGGCTCTACTATGCTAAGCTTAGTAAACATCAATAACATTTGCACGTTCTTCGTTTCTATGTTCTGTTTGAATTTTATTCTAGATACAAATTGTGAAATATACCTGCTTAGTTCAAGGTTTTTTGTCCTTTTGGAGACCAATACTCAACCAACTGAAATGACAAGTGTCTTGTTGAAAAAGCATCGTTTGTACTCAGAGGGGAGCCGTCATATTCACCCCCACCATATATATAACGCAGATTAACTTACCATTTTTCAAGTCAAAATGCCACTTGCTTATATGAATGAAAAAGTTGACTGTCCATTGGAGTTTCTATTACTTATAGGCCTAAGACTCTGATTCGGGCATGCCAGTCGCTTCCGAGGTAGTCTTCAAGGCTGATGGCAGTTTTACTGAATAACCTGTTTCTTTATATGTAGTTGAATGTATGTTATACTATACCATATAGATTGCCAAAAATAATAAAAGAGACTTCAGATTCTTGAACTAATTATCAGGAGAAAATAATTTTTAAAAAAAACAAAAAAAGAACTACATTGAATGTTTTCATCTGTACGGTAAGGTAACTTGCGAATATGGCTGTAGAAAGTGTTAGTCTAAAGTCTTTATTGAATAGAGCAAGTAGTTTTTCCATCCCAGTTAGAATTAGAAATGAATCTGTATAGTAATTTTTCAATGTATACGTTTTGAAGTTTGCGTACAAAAGTAATACATTTTTATAGTTGTCGCTTGTTATTGTTCTTAAAGTTTGACGGGGTAGGAATGAACGAAAATTTTAGTCGTAAAATCAACGCCCAATTTAGTATTTTTTTTAAATTCTTAATTTCTTGTTTTTGCTAGAAATAAATTAACATTATTTGGTCAATCATAACACATACCATGATGCCGAATTTCAAGACTGAATAGAAACGATTAACATCCTTAATATTCGTCTTATTATCTTAAGGGCCACGAATGGTCGAAAGCGCTAGAATCCCAAACTTGGGGACAATTCAGTGTCCTGTTATACGAAAACAAGGAGAGTTAAATAATTAACAAAAAAGATTTCTCGTCTATGTTCTTTAGCAAAACGTACATTGCTGCCTAAATAGACACGCACAGAGCCGGTAATAAGCCCCATTTCAAATTGCTCATTACGTATTTTTGTAATCAGTGCTAAATATATATGGGTATATACATGGACAGTATATGATGGACTTACAAGTAACAGAACAGAATAAAAGAACTAGAACTATTTATAAACTCCGGAGTAGGCCCATGCCAACTGACCCCCTCTACACGGGCCAGAACACCTACTCGACACTAATAGGAATCATCATTAGAGATGGACATGTTAAGAGACATATGTATGTGAGAGTAAGCTTGCAGGTGTGTAAACGCTTATATGAACATATAGGGACGGTGACTAATCTTTACTTAAACCTATCAAATCTTCCAAAATCTGAAATAATGAAATCTTATTACGTTTAATGTCAAAAATCCAGAGTAGTAAGTTTCAGTAACTATTAATAACTGCCAGTTGTTCGGATTACTGGAATTCATTCTTTCTGTTGCTTACATGGTTACCTCAACGTTTCGGCCGATCGATTTTACAGCTTTCCTAAGGTGTACAATCCATTTTTTAAACAGTGAACAGCAATCGTTCTAACGGTAGTATTTAAGAGACAGGCGTTCTAACGGCACGTTCTTTTGTTTTTTTTTTATATTCTCGCGATACTATGATCGGAGATTAGTTTCTAGCAAGAGCACATGCAGATTTCAGTGCATTATTTTAAAAACTAAAATTAGTAAACCCTTAAAATAATACTGCCTATAGTGAAAGGGTAATAAAGACATTTGTAATTTTGGTTTCTCAATACACTTCGTATTAATCCCACCCGTTATAACGACACTCTTAAATCACTGAGGGTGAACTAATAACGGGAGTATACTGTATTTCCTATACAATATATCAAAGGCAGAGGGCCTCAAGGATTGTAGTATTTTCTTTCAACAAAGTGAGGAATTTTATGAAAGATAAAATGTCCAGATTGAAGGAAGAGTTGTGTAAAGAAAACTGCTTTTGATTCGTACTGAGTTTGTAAGGTCAGGGAGAAGGGAAGAAAGACAATATAAACCTAAGTTCAGGGTCTTAAAAAGTCCCAGAAAATATCAATTTAAAATATAACTAAAATTCTTTAATTAAGATATGCACAGTCCAGTTTGTTTTATGAAAGGGCAATTCTTAGGAGAAAAGAATTAGAACTGAAGTCTATGGAACAAGTTAAGTTAATGGCTCAGGTGGGGGTGGAATAAGAAACGTACAAACAACGAAGACAGAAAGTAATTGAGAATGAACTGTGATTAGCATTTATTTTTTACTATTGCGGGAATTAAAAATAGTTTATTGAAGAGGGAGGAAATAGAAAAATTGAGATGCTGGTATGATTTTAAATTAGGTAACAGTATTTCCAGGTTTCTTTGCGAGTCCATAATTAGCACATTTTTAACCTGCAAAGATATAAAGGGCAGAGCCCGGTCTAAAAAATATCCCTGCTTTTCTCCAAGACTGCCTGGGTCCATAAGACTACATTTAAAAACAAAGTCTAACACATTTAGAAAGGTCTCAGATTAGGCTAAGTTTATCCAAACCAGTTTTGTTGGTTGCGTTGGGATTTTCAAAGAAAAAGGATCTAGTAGAAAGTCTTGTGCATGTAAAGTGACGTCTGTTTACGGAGGGTCTTAGCACTTTATACTCCTAATGACTGAATTATCCCTGGTAGCCACTGCCACCTCCCATTCCACTACCATAACCACCGCCATAAGGCCCGGGGCCTCTCTGAGAAAATCCTCCTGTGCGCTGGGGTCCACCACCAGCTCCGCTCGCGTAGTTAGAACCAAATCCGCCATTATAGTCATTGCTGTAGTCGCCACCATAGCTGCCATCTCCTTGATACCAGTTGCCACCGCCATTTGGGCCGCCGTAACCCCCACCATAATTAGGGGCACCTTGGCTCCAGCCACCTCCGTATCCAGTGTAGTTGCCACTGAAGCCACCACGAGCCCCACGTCCTCCGCCTCCTCGAGCACCACGGCCTCCCATAGTCTCATTCTTTGAGACTGCTTTCTTCACTTCAATGCTTTTGGAACCAAGAGGAAATCGTTTACGGATGACGCACTTGTCTACGGCATCATGGTCGTCGAAGGTGACAAAGCAAAATCGTTTCTGCTTGCCGGTGTTCTTGTCTTTGATCATGTCAACTTTTTCAACGGTGCCGTACTTTGTGAATAGCTCACGAATTTCATCCTCGCTGGTAGTTTCTTCCAGTCCACCGACAAACATTTTTTTCACAGAGGCCTGGTTTTCTTCGCTGCCGTCTCGGGGCATAGCCCTCTTAGTGTCCAACTTCTTGTTGTCGATAGTATGTGGTCGGTGGGTCTGGGAATCGTCTAATTGTTCAGCGCTCTGGTAGGTAATAAATCCGAATCCACGAGATCTGTTTGTAGTCGGATTTTTCATCACTACACAATCTACAACTACGCCCCACTGTTCGAAGTGGGTGCGAAGACTTTCTTCAGTGGTTTCATAATTCAGCCCACCGATGAACAATTTACGGAATTTTTCGGCGTTGGGGTCTTCAGTGTGTTTTGACGTACCGTTTTCCATTCTTTTGGGTAGGTTTTAGACGCAACAAGTATCTGGAGTTAACCTTCTAAAGGGTAATTGCTAATGCGTTGAAAAGGGTTTAGAAGTTCTACGCGTAAGAGTACTTTTAGCACGGGGAAAGTTTACTTCTTCAATGAAGAAAAAGTCCCTCCGACGGGCAAGAAGGGTTCAATGTGGTAGAAAAATACTTTACTACAACCACAAGCTGGGTCTGCTAGCAAAAACAGGACAAACTATATGGTGCTGCATCGATTTAAATAGACCACATGGTGTTCTGCGTTTTCATTGGCTGAAAACCAACCAATCAAAATCCGCCATTCATGCACCTTGGTAGGGGGAGACTATAGATGTTGTTTTTTTTAATGAAGACAACAATTGATACATTGGTTCTTTTATTTCATAACTTATATCTTTATGAATAATGGTCGTCTTCCTGGATCAGGCCTTCTTACAGAGGACAAGGGGTTTCGAAATTTGGAAACTTACAGAGGCCGAGGATCTAGGGGTCATGATGAACAGTGATAGCTCAGGACGAGTTACAGCTTAAGTGGAAAGTGCAGCACCTTATCCGCGAGTGAAACACCTATTTGTAACAGGGTTACCACAAAGATATATTTCGATTATAACCTTTTGCAACCCCTCTGGACAAGTGGCAGCAGAAATTTAAATCGTTTGTTTAGACATTAAAAGGGTATGTTTTGGTAAAACCCTGAAAACATGCACAAACGATATATATGAACGACGACAAAGAACAGGGCTAGTAAATACAACAAAAGATTACTAAAACTATGGAAAAACTGGCATTAGCCAGGTTTATTTAAAACTACAAAAATAAATTCGTGTCATTATCATTTTCAAGCATGTGCTTACTTTTATTAAACTTTCATACATTTCTCAAACTATCAGATATATAGCAAAAAGAAGTTTCCTCGTAAATCTACGTTAACTGAAAAAAAAACCCCATAATTTTAAAATCCAATTTGAGGAAAACTCAACTACTACTACTACTCAGGGTGTAAGTGCTAAAAAAGATGTGAGGGGACTCGGGGTTGCTTGCTTCCGGGGAAGGGAGAAAACACCCTCTCCCGAGAATTTTTAAAAACTTTTTGAGGCCATATGGGATGGGTATTTAAAAACTATATTGGCTTATTTTTCTTATCAGTGAATTTTTCAAATAGAGAAATTTAGTGACATTTATGTAGTGATGGAGCACCGTTTCCCCTCCCCTCAAAACAGACGAAACGATGTGCACACGCGTTCCTACAGCACTACACCAAAGCTACAACTTAAATCGCCACATAGTCTTGAGAACAAAACATCTTCTTTTCGAGGAGGCTTTTAAATAATTTTCATTATTTTATTAAAATAGTTAAAGTTGTTTTTAAATACAGGATTTAGTGTGTTTAAATTCCTTTCTTTCAATTTGTAAAAAATTCCTAAAACTTTGAGCATTAATTTTCTTTTAGACGGATAAATTTAAAAGAGGTTCATTAGATTTAATTTTAGTGTACTTAAGAAACCCGCTCGGCTGCTGCAGGGTCAAACTCCACTGCTACTTCTATTCCGATGATTACTGTAACTTTTGTATTGTATATATAATAAATAAATTCGTTGATATATCAGGCTTGTCAGCTTAGCTCAGTTGGTAAGAGAGCCGCCTAGCAATCACTTAGTAGTGATTTCAAATCACGGTAGGGAAATGTTAATTTTATATATTAGTTTGGTTTAACGTGAGGTGATAGACAAACAGTGAAGAGTTACTGCGCTGAATTAGGTGAGGATTAGTTCTTGTCCTTCTTGTTACGTGGGGGGGGGTAAAGTCATAGTGGTTCAGCTTAACCAAATAAGTTTTGTTTGTTTTGTTTAACGGCACATCGACCCTAGCTGGGTCATTTAGTGCCGGATTCAGTAGGGGGGAACCCATGTCCCCGTAACTAGAGATTTGAGGGGGGAGAATCCCAAATCCCTGAGACAAATGCCATGAGGACCGGGATAAAGGGTTTGGAGATCCCAAAAGCTTCTCAGGACGAGTCCTGAGCATGCTAATGGTTATCGCCTCCCGACCAGCTGGCCAAGACATCCAAAACTTCTCCCAGGACGATACCCGAGCATGCCACAAGAACTCCCGAAGGGCCGTGGTTCTCTGAACTTCGAGGCCAGCCAAATAAGTGTGCAGTTTGTGATACAAGCATATCATTTGGTACACTTATAGCCAAATATATTCTCAAAAAATGTGGATATTGAGCTATCATCAATTTCCAATTTCAAAATGGCTGCCATCCGCAACCGTTTTCAGATGGCCGCCATTTTTCAAGATAGTGGCCATGACACAATTCCAAACTCAAAATTAATGATAACAATAACAACCCAAACCCTGGGTCTATCGCGGGAAAGTCTATTCAGCACTCCCTTTCACAGTAACAGAGGGTTGTGCATTTTTAGGCAGCCTTTTTGCACTTGCACTGCCTAACACAAACCTTCTAACATTTGCAGGAGACATAGCTAGACTGGCCTGCCTCTGGTAGGCATGTCCAGAAGGGTCCATAGTACACCTCAGATGTCTTTTACAAGCCCCATCTACACAGTGAAGGTAGTCCTGATGTGGACACCGGCATCTGACCCCATACACTGTGGTCATCTTCAATTGCGAGATAGAAGGAAGCTTCTGGACAATTCTAAAGTTCAAAATTCGAATTCTGCATCCTAAAAGATGTCTGATTTGACACCGAGATCATCCATATCAGACTAGTTTTCATACCAGTCATGGCTGCCATTTTAGATTTTTAATGACTTGCATGTATTATACAAATGGCAATTCCCAAGAACTATGTATTTTATATTTGTGGAAGTAATATTTATGTTGAAAATGCGTGTCATTTTATGATTGTTATTATCATTATCACCACAACCACCACCATCATCATCAATATCATCACTACCACCATCATCATCACCATTACCATCACCACCACCATCATCATCAATAGCATCAATGATAATAATGATAATTCCTTAACATAACAAATAATAGCCAAGATTATGTTTGGATGCATCTATGGGATCATGATTAGCATTTCAAGCCTACCTCGCAGATTATTACACTTACACTTCAGGTCTAATATTCCATAGGATGAAAATTAAAACCAAGATTAAATCCACTGTAAATGGTTGCAGTAAAAGTATTTATTTTAAATTAGCTATAAAAAAAGTAAACTGGGTACTTTATACAAAGAAGTAAAATGGCTGCCCTGGTTGCCTTATTGAAAATTGATGGCTCAATATCCAGAGTTTTGGGGAATGCTTATGACTATAAGTGTATCAAATTATATGCTTTTATCATAAAATGCACAATTTAGGGATTTTTAACTAAGCTCTCCCACCTTACAGAACTTTATTGCAATTACAATTTTCATACCAGTCATAGCGGCCATCTTGAATTTTCAGTGACTTGCATGTATTATCCAAATGGCAATTCCCCTCAAAAACTATGTATGATAAATAAATTCAACTAATTATGACGTCAATATCATATTATATTCATCACTGATAGCAAAATTGATCTGAACACAGTTGTTGCTGGCAGACATTTTGAAATGGCTGCCATAGGTCAATATCCAAACTTTTGGGGAATGCCTTTGTGTACCAAATATGTACCAAATGGTAAGCTTTTATCACAAAAGGACAATTGGCTTGAAATTCTCAGCTAAGCTCGTCCACTATCAATTCCAACTTGGACTGGAGACAATAAAAATCAGATGAAAGAGTTAATCCTTTTCTCAAATGAATAGAAAAAAAGTCAATAAAGAAATAATGAAATTAAAGTAGTTTGAATGTTGAGATAGATTAAGTGTGAAGGGAATTATGAATGTACGGACAAATGAAGCCAATTTTAGAAAACTCTAATTCTTTAGAAAGGTTCATACGATCTACTTCTGTGTGTAAATAATGATATTTTCTCAAAAGAATGTAAAATACGTCTATACATAAACAATTGTTCGGTTTTTCAATGAAAGTTATTGTATTCTTCTACACTCTTTCCTTTTAGTACAGATTCCCGACAAATGGAATATCTTGATGATGCGGGAATTGGAATATAT
>VCCN01003880.1:4985367-4998555 GCA_006491835.1 Architeuthis dux
TCTGTCTAGTATATTCAGAATTGTGTGCACACAAATGCATACACGATGGCGTGCACAGATCTCCACACACCTTTCTCCTGATGAGATGCTGTATTCTGATAATGAATAATTACTGACTCTAATTCATAATTATGAAAGCAGTCGCTCATTGTTTGTTCGTTGTATCGCGACTAATGGACGTTGCCCTATTTGCGATGTACGTTGAAAACATTGTTTAGATGATCAGCTATTCATCAACGAAGACCTGGTCAGCGGGACCTGACTGAGAAACTGGAAACACTCAAGTCGAAATGAATCTCACAGAGTAAAGCTCATTAACAAGGGACGCGCGATGTAATAGCAAACATCAAACTTGGTCTAGTTAGTCACTCAATAGAAAACCATCATGCAACCAATGTCCTTTGGCAGTCTGTCGCGTTGGGGGTGTTCAATTAAAATGAATAATTCTCTCGCCTTTGTTGGGTAGTGATCACTAAAAAGACCAGAATTTCAAAAGAATAGCGTAAATGCTGCCGGACACAAACTAAGGCACCGATTTAGCATAAACTTACACTGCAAATTGAACACCCCACTAAAAGAAAGATTTGTTCTAGACATAATAAATGTTTAAATGTTCATCCCTTTACTCCATTGGTGCGGCTTGTACGCGTGATACTTAGTCAGACAGACAGATATACGTATAAACGGAGGAAACCTATGTTGACAGTTTTGGTTGACGGTTTCTAATATATGTAATATCTGTTGTTGTTAATTGGCTAACAAGAGTGTTCACTGAAAGCTGGAGTCTGGGGTTCTAGGTTCGTGAACAAGTGATAACATGTTTGTGCCTCAATGAATGCGCTTTAAGCGTAGACTTGTACCACGGTAGACGGGACGAGCTTGGGAACCATTCCTCAATGGTGGGCGCTTAATATTAGAACGTATGTAAATACTTAGCTTGGCTTAGCCTAGCACAAGGCTAAGAAATAGTGACTGTAATAGTCACAGCTTTCGGCCGATCTACCCTCGAACCTTTTTCCCGTGTCTGTCGTAGTCGACAACATTCTGAGAATGTTTAATCGCGCTCTCTATTCAATCCACGGGGGTAGATTGTTTTTATTCTGCTGTAACTGGCGAATTAAATTGATCCTTTAAACATTCAAACGAAGACCTACGAACCATAACAAAACCAACGCCAATATCTGATTTTTGCGAAGTACAATATTTAAAATATATAGCCCATGTAACAAGACTACCACTACCACCCAATGAAAGATTACAATTCTCTAGAAATGCATGGCTAAAGATTGAAACAATGTTAGCAAAAAAAAAATGAGAAATAAAAAGGAGTTCATGTTTTTTATATGCCAACCTTATCAGCATGTGAAAAAAACACTCTAAAGGAATAAAGTATCTAAATGAGGAAATATGGTGATGATGTCAGAGGATATCTCGTATCAGTTAAGGACGAATTAACTAGGAAAGATTAAGTGATACGAAGTATTCTTTGTGTATAATAAAAAGTAATCCATCGTCTTTTGATTCCGTTCTCTACGACCTATGACATCTTTATATTGGTTTATTTCTAGTTTTTCGCCTTTTAAAACCGCTTATCGCCAACTTCATGTCTTTTTCCCTAGCTTAGCGAAGTAAAACACCAAATACAACACTCTGAAGTCCGCATATTTTTCTTTGGGTTTCAAAGGGGCACGCGTTAGTTTTTTGTCATCAGTCGGCGATATTGTCACTGTAAGTCTTCTAGCAGTGGGAAACGATTTTTCTCTCATGAACCGGCTTGTTTACTAAAGGTTTTAGTTGTAAGTTAATTATTTGAATTTAAATAGGTTTGCTTTCCATGTTGAAATTGTTAATTTTTGTTTCGTTTTTTACTATTTTGGGGAGACCTTTTGAAAATCGGCGAATAAGAAGAATAACAAGAAGAATGTATTGCTACATAAGCAAGCTGGTTTCGTCGTGGTTTTGTAGCCCAGAACAATAATTCTTACTGCACGACTACGTATTTCCTAGCAGTGACAGAGGTCAGTGTTCGAGTCCAGGTTTCAATGCTGATCTTCTAGGCAGACAGATTCTTCCTACGAGGAAGATTGGTGTAATATGATCTTCCTACCCCTGTTTGGCCTTATACCGGACTAAGCGAAGCTCAGTTAATATCAAGAATGTTCATTAATAATTTGCATTTGAAGAAGAAAAATGTGCTGGGGAAGAGGTGTCAGAAAGCGCTGTAGGTCGAATAGAAATGAAGGTGGAAGGGTTTGTGGGGGAGGCTGTAGAGTCCAGCGCTTCCATTTCAGCCAATAAAACCAGAATCCATCCTTCATTCCCTCCCCTAGACTTGAGAGAGGAAAAGGCAAACAGAGCCGACCCAACGACACTGTCATTATGGGTGACGTGTAATCAAATAAATGAATTTTTTGTCCACCTCCATTCACCTCCTTTTTCCTCGACACTCACGCCAATTCAGAGCCAACTAACGAGCGAAACGACGCACCATTACTTGCACGAAGTGTTATTATTTTTCTCAAAGTTCAGTCTCTTTTCGTTAGCGTAATTTCTGTGTTTTTCTTTAACCCCTCGTTTTTTTCTTTATTTTACGTTATTTTTATTTTCCTTGTTTTATTAAAGCAGGCCTTATCGCACGAAGAGTCTTGCAATTTGGTTAATTCTCACTTCATTGAGCCTGCAAACATTGGCATTCGCTAACGAACTTCCGTATCATTAATTCCTATATAATTACGTCATAAGCAGCATAGCGCTCTCACCTTTGTTAAACAACTTATTACCATAACGAATTTGCCTCTGTGCGTCAATGCCTTTCTCTCTGTATTATTTTTTATATTCTTTAAACATTTTTTCTCTGCTTTTTTAGTATTTCGTTATTATCATCACCTTCATTTTGAGCGTGATAGTTTTCATTCTTGTTTTACGCCTTTTTTTTAATAACGAGCAAAAATGTTTCCTCATTAATCCTGTAATTATTCATGTTTGCAACTAAGCCGATGTGAAGTAAAGGGGGGAAGATAGGCACTGAAGCCAGGCAATGCTGGAGAATTAATAAAAGCGAAAGGTCCACGCATTAAAAAAAAAACCTTAGATCTATTAGCATAGGTTTAGGAAATTTTTATAATTACGGTTTATACTTGGCTAATTCTCTAATTCTCGCTCATATAAGTTCAATATTCTTTTTTAAAAAAAGATTAAAAAAAGATTACCCCAAAAATATAGAAATTGGAAAATCTACGCTGGCAATAAACTAAAATATACAGTTATGCGATAAATGAGTATGTAACTATCCTTTTAATTTTCGGGTAAAAACTGACGACTTCCTTTGAAAATGTTAATTAAAGTTTGAAAATTAAATTGGCAGGTTTAGGATTACGAATCTCTATATTCAGATAAAAGTTGTTTTCTTGTTTGACTCTAAAATATCTAAATAATCTTTCCCAATAAAAAAAAAATGAAGAGTACCGGACAAATCAATATAATTTTGTAAAGACATCTGCTTTATTTTTCATTTAATTTTCTCAATAGAAAACTGCCAGTTATAAAAGCATGAATATTGAAATAAAATGCCTTGGTATTCGTTTTTTTTTAAGCAGGAAAACAAGAATTCTTATTTCTTTAACTTTGAGCAGCTACTTCACTCATCATTTTCATCATCGTTACATCCAATAATCAATACTTCAAATTTCTTTCTTCTTAAATTGGACCTTGTTAAGAGGTCAATTTCACAAGAGGTAGAAAGAGCGAGGGAGTAAAGTCAACTTATTTCATTCCGCATAACGAAGAAGACGAATTCCACGTCCATCAATAAAGCATGCGGGATCGCTTAATGTCTGCAGACTGAGCTCTCATATTCCTAAATATGTCAAATTAGCCTGGATCTTCACTTAATTACACAACAGTCTGACTTTCTGTTCGGATTCTACTTTTTATTAACAAAATCAAGCAGTAAAACCAAGTTTAAATATTGCTCCTCCCTATCATTATAAAGAATCCTCAAATATGGTATCTTGTGCAGCGGAGGCAGGGGGAAGCTTTTCACATTATCAGGTTATATATGACTTTCATCCAACAAGAACTGATATTGAGAAATTATTTTTTTACTGAAAACTATACACATATTTTGTCAGTAACGCTTGCTCTAATTCCTGACCATAGACAATTGCTTTCTTCTTGATGTTTAATGCATTTCTAGAGTAGAATAATTAACAAGGCATTTCAATAATGAAATGATCAGCCATGCATTTATACTCATATAGTAAAATCATTAGCAATGCGTTTACATTACATTTCTATAGTAAAATCATTAGCAATGCACCCACATTATACATATAAATAGCTCTGACAATAACGCTCGCCGCGATCCCTGACTACTGACAGTACATTTCTTTCTGATTTTCAACGCATTTATATCATCAAATTATTTTCAATGCAACACAATATTGGAATGATTTGTCATGTTTTTTTGTAGTAAAATCATTAGCAAAGCATTTACATTAAACATATAATAGCACTATTCTGTGAGTAATTCTTGCCTCAATTATTAGCCACTGACGATCGTATTATTCTGATTTCCAATGCACATCATATACAGCGCTGAAATCTGTTAAAATACGTCATAGGTAAAAAATAACAAAACGTCATATGGTTGCAGTAATGGTTTTTTGACTTAATAACTCTGGATGATGTTTCCATAAAATAAAGTGTCTAGTCCAATTAATTATCTACAATGAACTATTGAAATTAATAAAATATTTATAAACTGCATAATACTTTAATTGCATCATATTTATTTCGAGATATTTTAAAGCATAACAAGAAATAGAGGGCGAGTCGGAATATTCAGCTTGGAATGGCCCAAGGTCACATTGTAGCCATTAATGATGTCATTATCAATGAACTGTGAAATAGGATCACTTGCAGCAGGTTTAGCCCCTTAATGGATTATCCTGGGAGTACGTTATTTCTTTTGTAATATTTTATTCTTTCTAGAACATCACGAATCAACTCGTTTTTAAAATAACCTTTTTTTTTGGACTGAACCAAAAACTGTTGGGCATCCTGTTACTTTTTAGGGGAAGAACGAGTCTATCCGGAACTTCTTATGTTTTGGCATGGGTACACGAGATACTTTTATTAATATACTCAAGCTTCATCAAAATCTCTATAAGTCTACAGCTGTTTACATATACGTACAATCGTATGCACATACGTTCATGCATATACGTTTAGAAATGCGAAGTGTTCTCAGGAAGACGCTGCAAGGCCCCGTCAAATTGTCTGGTTTTCCTCTTTTACGTTCCAGAGAACTTCTACAGATTATTAATATGTATTGAGTCGTCACCTGCGCTAACGTCTACTCCCAACAGAGACGAGCTGTTTGCTGTGTATTGTATCCGAATTTGTCTGTACTAACCCAGACTATTCACTTCTTAGAGGCAATATCGCGAATATATTTATTTTGATCGAATTTCCCCCCTTTGCAGAATGTCTCTACAATTTGTATTAAGCGCTTTTATCGTCGATAAGTTTGTCATTATTTTGACTAATTCGCTTTACCATAAAAAGGATAATTCAGTTCTTACAGATTATACATGATTAAGGATTTATATTGTGAAATGCATCATGTTATTCTCGGTCTTATCCAATGTCAACGGACTTGCTATCTGATCCGTGGACCATAGTAAGAGCATTACATTCAGTTTCTAGACTTGAAAATCGTTGGCTCGATTATTTTCTAGCAGAGTAGCCAGAAAAATGCGAGATCTGTTGACATCGGTCTGAACAGAGAATAATATGATTGGAATGTACGAAAGAAATCCCCAGTCAAGTAAAATGAGATAAACATTCTAATGTTTCGGTGCAAATGCCGGGGCTTTTTCGTCTAGTAAAATCGGATCTGGGCAAAAGCCTGTTTTATGTGTCCAGTTCAATGGCTAGAGATCCTTGAGACATTTCCGTCGTTAGTACTCCGCGCTGTTATCTGGACTCTGTATTCATTCGATTAAATTATTGCTGTAAAACAATATTCATTCCGAAATAGTTTTCTATCTTCTAGAATATTATTCTGCTTGTTTTGTTTCTACCAGCGTTCGAATGTTACGTTTTCAGTAATAACATAAGGGAAATGTTAGGTTGCTTAAAAAGGGGGAAGGAAGAGAGAGAAAAGAAGATAAGAAGAGAGAGGGCAGAAAAGAAAGTTAGGTAGTTTGATAAGAATGTAGGAAAAGATGGGAAAGAAAAATAACTCGGGTAGTTTACTGAGGGGTTAGAAACATTTTCGCATATGAAACTAATCCATATTTGTATAACATTTAGATAAAGTCATGGGTGGACAGCGAAGATTGGAAGGGATAAAGGAGAGAATGAGAAGATCAGAGGCATTAGATAATGGACAAGCTTATTTGTCAAGACGCGTGGAATTTCCACGGATTCAGTTAGATTAAATGTATTTGACTACTACAGCTAACTGTGCGCCTTACGCTTGTTAAGTATATATGTGTCCTTATTTATAAATTGAAGAAAATAAATCACTGACAAATATTCGGAAGAAAATGAAGAAAACTGTAGTGTGAAAATATCAACAATAAATGTATTAATGAATAACTAAAAAACACTCAGAGAGCGCATACCTCTGCCTACGCTATTATCGGGGGTGGGGTGGGGGTAATCGACTCCAAATGTAATCACTTCTTCCATGGCCCATTGCCCACCCTTCCACAACATTTAATTGAATTTCATTGCGAACTTTTGGAGATATCGTTTGGACAGACATGAACTTTTGGAGATAGTATGTGGTGCGTACATATAACTACGACGTTGGGGAGTTAATTGTATATGGATCCTCCCCAGAATCCATTAGCACTTTTGGAAATAGTATGTGGATAGCCATGAGCATATATATAAATGTATGAAAAGAAACTGAAAAAATATATCTCAATAATGAAAAGACTCCTGGATCCGCCCCCAAATGCAACCAACTCTTCCTTGAGCCATTGTCCATCCTTCCACAAAATTGCATTGAAATGTATTGAGTACTTTTGGAGATATCTTGTGGATAGACAGACGGAAAGTCGGAAAGACAAACGGAAATGCCAAAAGACGAACACGACCGAAAACATATACCTCTCCAACATCGTTGGCAGAGGTTAACAAAAGAAGTTGTTTGATGAGCTCAAATATTAAATGTCTCTGCGTATTGCGAAATTATTCAAATGTTCCTTGCATGTAGCACACATGTTAAATCTGTATGTGGCGAAAGAACCCGCTTAACATTGTGTCTGTATAACAGTTTGAGATGTGTTGTTTAAACAGGAACAAGTGTGTGTGTGTTTTTGTAGTATCAAGTAAACTGTAAACTAAAGGAATATATCGCCTGTAGAAGCGGGTAAGTAGCAGAGTCAACAGTTACACGGTTATGTTCTTGTGCCATATTAAGTAAATATCAAAAGAGCGACCCCTAGGTGCAAAACAAACACTGCAATAATGGAATACATACATACATACTTATTATTACAATTGTTGTTAGTGATGTTGCTGTGACAGTCATTCATATAACTGTCTGGATACCAGTAATGGACCGCGATAGCCAAAAAGTGGGAAGAAAAACAGACGCACGGACATTTTATGATACAAACAAAAGGATTTGCAGATGAGATATCTTAGATATAGTTGCAAAGAAGGAATTTGAAGTAATAAACTGAATCCCTATTAATAATGGCCTGGGACAATTTTATAAGAAGCCACTATATTAAGGACAGGTTTGACAGGACACAGCAAAATTGCAAATGTAGACTATGCAGAGATAAAAATGAGACCGCCTGTCATAGAATAGGCGAATGCCGTAAGATGGATAAAAAAGAGTACACAAATAGACATGATGCGTTGGGAAGAGTGATCCACTGGGAATTCTGCAAACAAGTGGTATTTGACAATGCAAACGAATACTAATGTACGCAAACCTGAATCTATCTTAAAGAATTTTTAAAAAAGAATTCAAACGGACCATCCAATCCAGGACAGAAGTCATTTAGTCTTTAGATAATGTTTGTCAGAAAGAGGATGTAGTTATTCCCTTAGATAATAGAATATAATTGAAAGAAAATGAAAAGCAGGAAAAAAATCTGGATCATGCGGGAATATAGAAAACATTGTGTACTACGATCGAGACATCATTATTGGAGCGCTTAGAACAGTCCCGAAGAGATTTGCACAGATGTTTTAAGAATTGAAGATCTGGACAAGAATCAAAACTATCCAAACGCCAGTATTACTAAAATCAGCTACAGAAAATGACGAGAGTCCTGGAGTATTGATGAGGAGACTTGCTTGCTTTTCATGTCCAGTAAAACATGTCTACAGATTGTATGTAAAAAGAAACGAGGGAGGAAGAGGGCTTTTGTATCGAGGATTGCGTTGACTCGGCAATCAAGGGACTAGGAGAATATACTAGCCTGGGAATACCGAGTGCCGTAAGCGAGGATGGTGAATTGAGTGACGCCACCTTGGATGCTTATCGCCTATAAGTCTATTTCACATATCACAAGCTGAGAAAAGAGAGGCATGTGATGTGTGAAGCCTTGACAAAGACGGCTGATGCCGTAGCCAGGGTAAGGGCACAAGCCTTTTTGCCCGTACCTTGAACTCTTGTTCTTAATCTGAACTTGCAATCATTTCTAGATAACAAAGTACATGATAGTCGAAAGGACTGAAGCTCTGCACAAAATGATTCCTTACTAGACGAAGCTAAGCTTATATATCCAGAGTGTTCCCTAGTTCTCATTGGATTCTTATATTTTACAAACTATTCCACTTTCTCTTGACTATCAGTCTATCACTTTGTTACCTTTGTTATGCTAATTACTTCCGTTAATCATAACAAAGTGTTGTATAGCTGAGACAACTACTAATTCTGCTTGGCACACATAATATTGGGTAAGCTAGTCTTGCAAACCAATTAATGAAAAGTTGTCTATCCTTACAGGGTGCTTCAATGTTATGACATTGTGCCAGACTAAGCGAACCTTAGTTAATGACCACATAAAACCCATATTTTCCGTAAAGAGGGTTTCTTCCAAAGAGGCAGCGGTTGTTGTCGAATGTTGATTGGCTACTATGATTAAAGTGGTTTTCCATGCAACATCTAACGTCCCGAATGAGACATTCAATCGCTTTTTTTAATGGGAATGGGTGAATAATTCAACCAGTTTTCTGTGGAAATTATCCGTTTACGGTCGGAATCTCTCCAGATTCGAAAGTTCGTTGCCTGACACAATGACTTCCCATTTTACCGTAGTTCGCACCTTAAAAGCTTCTCAAGAGATAAACATGCTGAAACGATACGGAAGAAGAAAAAGAGAATAAAGCCAGAAAGGATAAGCACTTCAAGATACTTGGACTGAATTGAAAAAAGAATATAACACATGTATCAAGAAAACAAATTAAAAGAATAAAGTCTCAGAGAAAAAAATCGGAATAGAAAAAGGAGTGGTTAACTGATTTCCCCAAGGTCTCCCCACTACCACCCATCATCACCAGAATGACCCAGTGAATAAATAATCGTGTCCATTGTTCTACAACTGATGATGGGAAAGCATGTCCATAATGGCGACACGTGCTTGTTCTCACCTTGTGTCATTAACTACTTTAAATATGCATAATGCACGCGTCCTTGATTGATAGACCTCGTCTTAATCGCTGGCTGGATTCAAATCAAGCATTGATAAAAAGAAAACGAAAAAAACTAGGACACAACGAAACTTTGAGAACCAAGTAACACGATGAAATATGGATGCAAAAGAAGGCAGAGGATTATTAGACTCATGGGTGAAGTGTTAGTATTGACAGTAGCCGTAGTTTGGCTGTAATTTAGTTAGGTTTAATTAGGTTAACGATTCTTTCCCCAGACTGGTTCGTTTTGCTATTTCGTTTTGTTTTGCAATTACTAATTTTAATACTGACGCGTCCTGCTTTTGTGTGTTCTATACTGTCCTGTTGCGAACAATGAAAACGTCTGCATAGTCTTTCTCACTGACTAAATGACCTTTCTTGCACAACCGGCAATTCACACTAATCCGTTCCAAACTTATCATTTAGTAAGTTTTGTGGATAATTGTTTAAAGTACAAATGTTACTTTCAAATCTTATTGGCGAAGTCTATCTATTTTATAACTTTAGGCGAAACATTACTACATCATTATCAATGTGCCTTTTCTACAATTAACTAAAGATTGAATTGTGTGGAAATATAGTTTTATTTACAACATGGATGTAGTCTACCTAGTCTTCCTATGGCAGATATGATTGCTTATCTCCTCCTGGCGCTAGTAGATGGCGTTAGAGCCTAAAACAAAAGCTATGATTTCGATATTCAAAACCAGATGAAAGCAAGGATGTTGAATGCTGATTTACAATGGAGGAGTTACTCAGTAGGAATATTTGAGCAACAGAATCTTCCTACGACCCATATCTATCTATTTGACCGTGTGCTTGATTTGACTAAGCTTAATAAATATCTATCACACACAAAACAATTGTAATAAAAACAACAATAACGCATAACAACCACTATAAATTATAGTCGTAGCAATGGTTGGTGAGGCAACGGCAACAAGGAATAAAAAAATATACTAGTTTAATTAGAACCCTTTCAGCAATAACATTTACTAATAAAAGATTAACACAGATATTTAGAATTGTTTTTTAAAAAGAATATTCACGTTTGTTTACGCCAGAGCTTTCTAATTCCTCAGTTGGTCGACGTTTATTTGTCCCTGCGGGTATAGGCTGTTTGCATATACTGGGATTAATTGGAAACATTTCTGCAGAACCCAGGTTCACAGCCATCGTCTGTAGAATCTTGGAGGTACAAATAAAGTTTATTATAGACTTTATATCTCTATGGTAGAATGGAAAGCAATCAAAATGTGCGCTTAAAAATCTCAGAAAAATAAATTTTACGCTGTTCTGTGATCAATTAACATATTATTTAATTCAAGCGCAGTAAAAACAAAAAACAGTGTGAATAACACTGGCGAACCTTTTAAGAATTCGGAAGAAAATTAAAATCGTTGCTGTTCTCTGTAAAACCTGCAATGGGTGTATGTTGCAATGCGTTTTTCTGTGTATTTTGACAAGACTAGAGTAGATTACCTGAGCCCCTCTCCCATTAGGAGAGCAATTCTGGGAGAAATTGGTCCTGCTAACAACCAATAATAGTTGACCTAGGGTTCAATATCAAATATCCATTAATATGTGTGGGAAACTTTGCGAATTACTAGCAAATTTGAACAACTTTTTATAAAATGTCCGATTTTATTTTAAAACAACCCATCTGTTACTTCTATTACTACTAATACGAGAAGCTATTAGCTAGTACCGTTCTTTCATGAGTTTTAAAGACTATTGCACCAATCTATTTTTCTTATATGTCTGACAAAACGTCGAGACTGATCCCTACTACAGCCTGCTTCAATTGTACAATCCGTAAATAAGGAAAATGACTTCTCTTTCACAGAAATATATGGCGAACAGAAAATAGAGGTTAATGTACAATCTCAGCGAGCCACACAGACGATACCATTTGCAGTAACCCATGTAACAGTCATTTCAAGATTATAAGCGGGGATTTTCTCCAATTTACTTCCTTTTGGGAAAAGAAAACCACAATGTCTTAACTTACGCATCTGTCCGACAAGTTTCTTTATCTATTATTTGGAGCCTCTTTTCCATACGGGGTGTACACCTAAAGGAGGCTGAATAATGGCGAATACATTGTGCAAACAACATAAGTAACAGTTCAGTAGTTCTAACAAATCTTGGAATGATAATGAGCTTCTAAAACTTAGAGACAACAGTATTGTTCTATTGTCATGCCGATTGTGGAACTATACAAATGGTCTTTGACTTAGCGTGAAACCAAGTTTCAAACCGGAAATTCGTCGAAAGCACACGATTCTCTACATTGGCTGATTTATGAATTAATGATTATAAAATATATTTTGTGTCAGACAATTTCCTGCTATTTGCTCGTAAGCTTATACTTTAATTTCTTGTGTCACTGAAAGAGATTTCAATCGTATCTTTTAAAAAGTATTATAATAATAAACTTGGTTGAGTGTGAATAGATGCCGATTGTCCTCTCACAGACTGTATGATGGCGGCATTGGCTGTATACGAAAAGTCTGGCTTGCTCAAATCTGTCTGAGGAGGCATTGACAAGCTGGCATCGCTAACTGATAGATACTATATTTTTAAATATAAGAATTAAATTAAGTTAACAAATTAAATCAATAACATATTATTCGCTGTAATTAGTTATATAGTCATTAAACTGTTTTGTATTCAAGGAAAAGGCCATAAATGATGTAAAAGAAATAAATTATTAATAAGTGGCATATACTACTTTCTTAACGGCATTATACGTATAATGGCCTTTTTCTATCAGTAACCCTTGCTTTAATTCTTGAACACTGACAATACCTTTTTGTCCTGATTTCCAATTCACACCATAGAGACTGGATACTAAAATTTATAAAACAAATGTTAGGTCAAGAATTGCATAATTCGGGGCATAATCATCTAATTACCTCCCCTATGCTAAACAAAGAAAACCACACCGCTCTAAAATCCTCACTGGTTGGCATCTGTCCAACAAGTGAATGTATGTCGCTCTCTTCAATTTCTTCACTCTCCAGCGATGTTATCTATCTATGATTTGAATCTCAACCACACCATTTCCTCACGAATTGTACACATGGGTCGGTCAAAATTATACTAGCATTCACAAGGATGTTCTCCAATTCAGGGAGATGTTATTCAACCTAAGGCCAGTTTCTTAATGCAGGTAACTACTGGTGCTTACTAAAGGTAATCGGGAGAAAAGGTGGAGAAGCGATAAAGTCTGGACAGCAACAAGAAAAGCCGAATTTTTCTCTACGTTTACCCGGTGAATAAATGGTTCTAAATACAAATATGATTATATTTTTTTCTTTTAACTCCAGAGTTTGTTGTGTCTTTATATATTTGGGTCAAAACTTATTTCATGTGACGGTATTTTAAATTGATCTTGACTTATATGGATATGTAACAATCCCGCAAAAGAGCGGCAGACCCCCATAGCTAGCTCGGACATCTGGCAGTAGAAGGACACTCCTGTCAAACCTGCGACCTATGGGCTTTTCTCTTATT
>VCCN01003880.1:5014538-5028994 GCA_006491835.1 Architeuthis dux
ACAAGAAGGAGTTCAATCGTCCCAAGAACCATTTGAATATCAAATGTTGCCCAGTATCTCAAACTATCACACACTATTGCACTGAAAGATCGTGGCTGCTCCTTATGGCTGCAGTTCAGACGAATTTACCATCAAGTAGTTAAATTATAAGACACTCAAATTTGGTTAGGTTCAACAGACTCACCAATAAGAGACTTGAGAACAACATATCTTAAGAAAACTTATTTATATTTTTACACTTGAGTAATGTTGATGGGTTATCTGTTAATAATAGCACGCATTTCTCGTAAATAGTTCTGATGCAACTTTTGAAAGGAAATTTCCAAAGAAAGAAAGACACAGTTATAAAAGCGAATAGTAAATATCCCTATTAATTTTTTAAAAAGCTTCAATAAAGCAAAAAATATCACGACCGTCGACGAAGGAAACTCATCTACAGACATCTTATAACGCCTATTGGTTTAATTTTTAAAAAATCTACTCATTCGCTGCAATTGTAAAAATCAGTGGAAAAAGAAGCGAAAAGAAAGAAATAAAACCAAGCGATACAATCTGACATTAATTCTTCTTATTTTTTTTAGCTAAGAGTCTGACTCAAACAGCGAATAATAATAACAGAGATAACAATTGAGTAGCCGAAAATGGAGAAGGGGTATTAAATGATTGACTGTTTTAAAAAAGAGAAAAAAATCAATGAAACAGGAAGGGTCAGCTAATCTATATCATGTTGTTGTAATGGGTGCAGCAATGCGTACACATTCTAAAATGGACTGATATGTATATGTGCATGCGTATGCAGTGGACGTACACGCAGGCTTGCTATACGCAGGTTTTCAAACACGGACCGAAGTGGAGATGAGGTTAATGAATGTTTTACCAAACATTTCTTGTTTCCGTAGAAGTTCCGACTTTATTATATTCGTGCCTAAATACGAACGTGAGAGTAGAGGATCCAGCAAAGTATAGGATAATAGTAGATATATGTATGTATTAATATTTCTAAGTACTTTCTTCGCGCATGTATGATTATGTGTGTGGACGCATATGTATATTTACTAAGCTTACTTTATTACTGTTTAAAGTCACAAGCGTGGGACACTCTGGGAAGACGGACACGTATATACACATATCCTCATGTATTTTTCGCAGTTGTGTGTTGTGTATGTATATGTCTGTATGCCTGCGTGTGAATTTGTTATAATGGAATAGACACATTCTTGTGTATGTGTCTAAATCTATAACTCTGTGTTTGTGTCTAAGTATGTATGTGTATTTACGGATGTGTATGTGTGTAATTGCATAGAGCTAAGTGTATGTGTAGATGATTATCAATATGTATCAGTATTATTTTAATAGAGAGGTGAATGCCTCACTACGGCCGTTGTGGTGTATGTACGATTGTCTCTATATTTGTGTGTTTGTGTGAGTGTGTGAATATAAATTAACATGCGTGTGTGTATATGTGCGTGTTCCTGTGTGTATGTCGATGCGTTTGTATACGAGCAATCGACTGATCCCTCACTTATTTTTGGATCAGTGCGCCTGTCCGTTGCCCTGAACAATGTATTCATTACGCAGACCGACGCCCAGTCACAGCCGCGTCTCTCATTAGTGCCAAAGTTACGCTGAAAATTGAAAATTTAAATGAAGATTTAAAGAGGAGTGGGAGAGATGTGAGGGAAGAAAATAACGGAAATTATCTTTAAACTGTATTATGGTTGCCGGTAAAGCATTTGAGGATGTGGAAATGAAATATTAGAATAGAAAGAAAGAAAGAAAGAAAGAAAGAAAGAAAGAAAGAAAGAAAGATAGATACAAGTTAAAAGGGGGGTAGAAATTACAAAAATATGATGGAAAAGAAGAAGAAGAAGAAGAAGAAGAAGAAGAAGAAGAAGAAGAAGAAGAAGAAGAAGAAGAAGAAGAAGAAGGGATTAAACAGGAGGGGGAAGAAGAAAAAAGAAAATGCGAGAAAGAAAAACAGAACAGTGAGAGGAAAAGAGAGAAGGAGAGGGAGATAGAGGAAAAGAAAGTGAAATGAAGAGAGAGAAAGGGAGAAAGAGGGAGAAGAAGGAGAGGGAGATAAATGAAAACATAAACAAAACAACAATAAAACTACTCTCATTGTTTTTCTAATTTCATCATCTGTCACATCAAATGTCCGGTTGCGAGTGAATTTCAGATGTGTAAACACAAATGTAGAGTTTCATTTGTAGACACAAACATGTAGGTATCTATATGTGAAAGAAAGGAAGAATGCAAGGAAGAAAGAAAAATGAATAAGTGTGAAAGAAAAATTAAAGAAAACCAAAAAAGAACAACTAGCAGAGAAGGGACGTGTAAAATTGATAATTAGGAGAGGGATAACAAATTAATTAAAGGAAAAGAAATAAAGAAGAGAAACATTGCAAAAAGGGACAAGGAATTGAAAAAAGAAAGAAAGTGAGAGAGAGAGAGAAAGAAAGCACGACAAAGGGAAGAAAGAGAAAGATAGAACGAAAGAGAGAAAAAAGAAAGAGGGGAAGAAAGCACAAAAAAAGATAAAGCACGAAAAAAGAAAGAGAGAAAGGAAGAAAGAAAAAGAGAAGAAATAAAGAAAGTGAGAAACAAAGCACGATAATAGAAAGGAAGAGAGAAATAAAGAATTAGGAAGAGTAGAAAGAGGAGAAAGATTAAATGAAATACTGAAAAATATAGGGAAGTGAAGCAAGTATGAAAGAGAAAGAAAAAGAATAAGATAAAGGAAAGATTTTAAGAGCTTAGCCAAAGAAAAGACACATAAAGAAAAAGTCATCAGAAAAGTAGAAAGGATGGTTTAAAAGGGTAATATGGAATGAAAGAAATTAAGAGGAAAAGATATTTGGTAGAAATTAGAAGAAAGGGAATGAAAGATATCGAAATGGGAAGAACAAAAACGAAGCTCTGGTTTTCAGCCAAAGTCGGATTAGTCCAATTATAATGCAAAAGCAAAAGAAAGACAGAAGGAAGAGAAATATAAGACAGATTTAAAAAGGAAGAATAAAGAAAGAATAAAGAAAGAAGGAGAAAGAAAGAAGAAAATAATAAATGAAAGAAAGAGAGGAAAACAAACTGAAGAAAGTACTGAATAAGAAACAATAGCACCGAGCTGAAAGAAACATGGAGATTTGAGAATAAGTAAAAAAGAAAAAGAAATATTTAAAAAGCTTCAAAATAAGTCGATGCATTAAACTATTCATAAAGAATAACTGATATAAAGGAAGAAAATTGGAATAAAGAATAAGGGAAAAAGAACATATTGAAAATAAAGAATGCTATGATATCTTATTATGATCATTTACTAAGCATAATCTTGGCACAAGGTTACAGGATCACCCAGTGAGGATCGATTTCCCTACATTTGCGAGTTTGGGAGATGGGCTAACATCGCAACATATCTTTTTAATTTAATTCAACTTATGTTATTTTTAAAAAAATATTAACTAACACTCGAGAATTCAATGAAACAAATGTAAATCAAAGAGAAAAAGGTGCTAACGATTTGCAAAATATATCCTTGTACTAAACGTGATGGAAATAAATAAATAGATAATACAGGTCTAGTTAGTGACTCAATAAAAACTGTCACGTAGCCAACGTCTTTTGGCTGCATGCAATGTTCGGGATGTTCAATTAAGAAATTTGAAAAGGGGTGATCAATGAATAAGTTACTTCTATCGCTAGAAGTTGGGCAGTGATCACTAAAATGTCTGAATTTTCAACAACAACAAAAAACAAGTGTAAACGTTGCCGGGCACAAACTAGGGATCAATTTAAAAGAAATTACATTGCAAATTGAACCCCACACTAAAAACCTATTTAGGGGGATATTTAAAAAGAAACGTTTTGTAGACATTATAATTTTCACCCCCAACTCCATTGGTGCGGCCTGTACGTGTGATACATACATACGTAGATAGCCAGCCAGACCAATTAGAAAACTAAAAAAACCTATATTGACAGTTTTGGTTGACGGTTTCTAATAAACGATGAAATTCGTGCTCTGAATTCTGCGAACCTACAATGGACAGATGGAGAAACAGAGACTGCCGGTTAGGAAATGCTTAAAGATGGTACCAATCTGTCCGCGAACCGAGGTTAAAAGAAAGAAATAATTCCGCAAAAGATGGACGTGATAGTGTCAGAGGTCAACTACCCTAAGGACAAGATTAAAGAAATGAACGTGAGATGTGCGAACGGATATGCCTAAGTGATTTTTGGTGTTCTCTTACTCACAGAACAAGAAGAAAATAGGGACATGAAGCAAGGGGTTAAAAGAACAAAATCAGAAGAAGCAATGAGAACCAGAAGACGATTAAAGATATCAATAAGTGCTAAAGAAAAATGCTGAAGGTGACGGGAGATGATAAAAGTAGAATGAATTCGTTTTAAAGGAGATGGGGATAAATGGAATGCAGGCAAGAAAAGCCAGAATCAGTGGCAGACGATTGAAAAATTGAATAAACAAAAGAAAATGAAAATACCAGGACCTCACCTGAGAACTGTAGAGGCCGATGAACATGAAGGTTAGGGTCGTGTCCATAATAACTAATACAACTAACTAGAACCGTGACAGACACACAGAGGTGAGACTGAAAGTATTGGAGATCCGAGCTAGGATTGATACTCTCCAAACCACGCCAGTGCTGGTATATGCGAGGATACGGACGGAGATACCGGAGATTTGAGCAGACACTGTCACTCAGTGCTGAACGACAACCACCGAACGCCTGATGTAAACATTCAAATGCATGAAATAATAATAATAATTAAAACATCGAGCGCGATGTTTATCTGATAATAGTCTTGTATTCTTTTAAGGGCTGAACTGTTTTCGTGATCGTTTTTGTTAATCGGGTATCAGAAATTCAACAAATGGAAGTCTAGCAGTAAAAAATGACATGTTGACAAAGGACAAACCTCAGTCTTTATTTTCGTTGGTAGAAAATTAGTCACCCACTCCTCAGCGACAACCACTACATAACAAACAGAACAATTAGGGCGCAAATACCGCTACAAATACCTTGGAGAACTCGAATGAGACACTACACCGCAGCAGGAAAAAATCAAAATCAAATAAAAGAGAACATTAAGAGAACGAGTATTATTTAAAAAAACAAAAACTAAATAGTTGAAATTTAAGAAAAGGGATGAACACGTGAGCAGTATCCATAGTAAGATGCACTGGACACATCTATAGATATATGGACAAGTGAATTAATGACGATGCACAACGCTCTACATCCCAGGGATGACACCAACATACTATATGTAAAAGGAAAGGAAGGAGGAAGAGGGATCATCAGCATCGAGGACCAATGCAACAAAAGGTGAACATATGAAAACTACTCCAGACAATACAAAGGGAAATTTTTTTTTTTTTTAAAACGTCTCTGGTTTGCGCTGATACCATTTGTCTACATGACTGAACCCAAGTCTTTTGCACAGGTCCTATTGTATGCTGTCCCTAGTCTGTAGCGCCTGTTTTTGTATTCTTTTTGGGACAGCTTGCTTCATTCAATGTGGTTTACCATGCCATTTTTACTTCACAAAGGTGGCATTTGCTATTTTTCTATTTTTACTACGATATAAATAATCCTGATCCGATTGTTCTGTGCTGCAATGACGGGGGATTCCATTTCTATTTCCAGGTGTCCTCTTCGCAACCATATCCATGATTATTCATCTGCGATAGTTTCTATTTGCCTTTGATATTCTTAGTAGAAAGTTTATTTTCCCATTCTTTTGTGGCATTCGTCACTCTTTTCTCGTTCGTCCCCCTTTGTTACGTGCAGTTTTAAAAAATGCTTTTACTGCTTTGTTGTGTATATTATGACCGTTTGAACACATTCTTCGAAGCTGATGAACTCTATTCCTCCATTATTTTTGTTTTACATAGAGTCTATCGGTATCATCCCTAAGGGTGTAGTCCCTTGGCCATAGTCATTAACTTCCCTGTCCATCGATCCACAGATTTAAGTTCCCCTCTGGTCCAGCCTAGGAAGGGTCGTGTGTACCTCGCTTTGATATTGTTTTCATCATTCTCATTATTATATGTTTGCATTGAGCAGAACAATAGATTTTATCATCCGTATGCTTTTTCGATTTCACATTTGGTTCCGTCTTCCTTCTCAGCCGGATTTCAGGATTGTTTGAAAATGATACAGATGTTTTCTTTTTAATTATTTAGATTCCATTGATTTTTTAAATCGTAATTGTATACTTATTTTTACACCCGCCGCGTAGAAGGTAAACTGATACATATCCGAATAAAAATATGTATTTCGAGCTATAAAAATACATTCAGCTCAATTCCTCCCCATAAAAAAGCTATCCAATAAACAAATGCATCTGATATCTTTAAGTTGATGACATGTGCAAATCTGAAATGGATACGTTATTGAAAGACATGCCAAACTATTAAGAAAACACTTTTTTTTAAATGTGCAAATATCAAGGCTTATTTAATTTCCGTAAATGTTAAGGTCAGCTGCAGTTGAGCTGCCGGTGTGAATATGTAAGTTCTTTTCCCAGATTATTTCTAACTTTTGATCTAAGAGATGAACACCTGATAATAACAATTATTGCTTTTTGTTGAGGGATGACATTTAACTAAATGGTCACTCCCCAAGAAATTCGTATGTCTACGCTACTACACGCCTCTTCGATGGAAAAAAGTTACAAATTCGCATCTAATAAATGCTAGGCAAAGTAAATGTTTTGCGGCATTAGGCGCTAGATCGGAATCTGGATGATGCGTTAAGACTTCAAGTTTCATTTGCTATTGTTATTTACCGAGAGAATGAGCAGAAAAAGAGGTTAAGATTGGAACTTTCAAAAGGTCACTTTCATATAAAACGAGATTTCAAATTAAACATAAACAGAAAAATCCATCCTAATTATTTCCGTCATAAAAAAGAAAGCATTTTCGGCCCTGATAATAATATCCGCTAAAAGTCGTTCGCTTGATGTAGCACAATTTAATGGGGAAATGCGGCCTTGGAAAGGAAGCGATTCGAAAAGATTGGTAATGTATTCCTTACTAAAACCACTCACGTGTTTGACTAAGTGTTAGATCTCAAGAGTGGAGATTTCCAAATTGGAGCCTTGATAAAAGCTTATTTAGTAGGAAACGTGACCACTCCTTTACCTCATTTAACAATAAAGACTCATGTTTGTGCACTGTTCTAATGCTCCTCGTTCTTTTATAGCTAGACTTACATTTGTTGAATCGCTGATATCCAATTAATAAACACGATATGGGGTGTATTGGGATCCTAAAACGGCCCGGGGAAAAAAACATATTAATGTATGCCGGGGATTCCCAACCTGGGGTCCAACCCCCTGGAATTAGTTACTGTGAAGATTACTTTCCTGGGTTTTCCAAGGAATATTACTTATTTTATACTTAGAATATATATTAAAAAATATTCGTTCACAATCAATGAACGAAACTTTTATATCGGCATACTTATAATACGCACTCATTACCCTTTTTCCGTTTCATCTCTCGCTAAAAAAGACTGAGATTAAACAAAATCTAGCGATTAAATCACTAGACTGTGGTGACAGTTGGACAGCCATAATACAGGTACATGACGCGTTCAAGACTCGAAATACATGTTTGCGTATTTGGAAAAGTTCAACTCCGCACAGTTGGAAGATTGTTGCAGCACACAGTCTGAGAACCACTGGCCCACAGACTGACCGGCCCCACCGGGATTTTGCCCGGTTGCCCGGCGGCCCAATCCGCCCCTGATTATGAAAACCGTTCAGCTGTTGACAGAAAAACAAAAATGTATTTTATAAAGATTGCGCTATGTCGTCCTTGTATCGCTTGCATTCGTGCTACGTGCAGTTTTCTTGATTCTTTAAGTTTGCCATTGTATTCGCGCTTATTATTGTAATTTCTTTCCTTTCTGGCATTTTAATTTCATCTGTTTCCATGAGTTTTTCTTTATGCATCACTAATACATTTTTTTCTATATTGAATTCCATTATTATGTCTTCGTTAGAATTCCTGTTTTAATCAATGCCTTTGATTATTTGCGTATAATTTATGATCATCCATGCATGCACTTTAAACGATTCACTTTCACCGTCCGATTCATAAATTGTTATGTGATCGTATTAAAAGAAAAACTGTTTTAAGCTCACATGACACCAAATATATCTCAAGCCCTATCATTTGCTTTTGCATTGAGCAGTACAGTAACTGTTATAATTCATTTTCAGTTCGAATAAATCATTTAACAGTTTACCACTCAGCTCTCCAATTAATAGCATATTCTGTATCTTCAAAGATCAATACATATTTTTGTAATTCTTTCAAAATTAAATAACGGATAAAGTATGGATCGTGGTTGTGTGTAAGCACACATTTGAACGCTCTGGCTACATAATTATAAACCTCAAAGTTCAACTGTACATTTGAATCCCTACACATATTTAGCGATTCAGATAAAATCACGCAAACAAAGCCATTCCAAGCACTGAGGTCTGGGAGCGCAAGGTTCCAAAAGAGATTAATTCATAAGAATGACCGTCTGTTATCAGCAAGAGAATTGCAGACGCTTGTTTGTTATGTAATTATAGCCAGTTTTTCGATTTGTCTCATCTCTAACCTCAAATCACACAGCAAATACCTATGAGAATGAAGAAAAGTTAGTCGTTGCAGGACTTACTAGCAGTTATTTACTGATCTGGTTGCTTTTTAAAATTTCTAGACGCCCAACACCACATGATCAGCACCCTTAGGATTTGAATTTATCGATGATAAGGATATCAATTTTTAACTTGTATTATTGGGCCCACTTCTGCCAACTATGATTAAAACATAGCGGTTCAAATGACACCATAAGCCTGAATGATCTTCATTACAAGTCAGAGAAGCAGTATCATTACAATGCACTCAAGAAACATACCCTCAACAATTGTCACAATAAATTACATTGGCGTTAAATATATACAATACTATTATTGTTAACATTACTAAGTTAAAATATCGAAATGGAAGATTGAAGATTGAGACATTTTTTTTTATAAGTACCATACGGGTCCTCACTTTTGTCACACAATCCATGAATCAAAAAATAAAAGCTAACCACGAAACTGAAGCAAAGAAAGATGTTTGGCCTACATTTCTCTAATTTTCTATAATGTTAGGACTTGCTAGGATACAAGTTACGGTAAGGCTTCAGTTATCCAATTACAACGCTTACTCTTGGCATATTGGTGCATGACAATCGGAATGGGTTAGATATGTATGTACAGATATTACTAGTGGGCAGACACAGAAATCGAAACAATCTTGTTTTTATACCAAGGTGACTTGTTAAAGGGATAAGGTATTCGCCGGATAAGTCGTGCCATGCATTCTTATTCAAACATGAATGTGAATTCAAAAATAATTCTGTCATAACAGGTGTTTATAAATCCCTGTAATCCAAAACAAGACAGGTACATAATGATCACTCCAGACTAATACCAAAAATACCTGGTATAAGCTTTTTACGACCGATCTACAGGATCTCAGAAGTGAATTGTTTCCTGTGACAATTTGATTTTTAAATGTCAATCACAGTAGCAAAAAGCGGATTCCTTCCAAGGAATTTTCATTCTTGGTACCTTTGACGGCAGGAGTGACATATTGGCGAGAAGGCAGCCAGCAGATAAGGACCAAACGGTAATCTTGACAAGAAATTCCGACTTTTCTTCTTCTCTGGAACGAAACCGAAGTACAAATCTTCGCAAAGCGCCCGTCGTGAATGTCCGTTCATATGACATGCGTACACAGGATGGCTTGTTGCTTGACAACTCAATGAATATTATCTTATATAATCAGTCGGAGGCTTTAAAAGGTAATTCGAAGGGCATGCTTTTTGTAGAAGCGAAGATTTTCTACCTTGTTTTATTTTGTTTTCTTCTTCTACTTCTTCATATTTTCTCTACTTTATTTTAGGAGTTCACATATCTAATAGTTTTGAATAACAAAACTTCAAACTTTCCTTTCGATATTTCTTTTTTACTTAATTCTTTCACTGAAAATATTATCCTTTATATTCAACACTATCTTTTTTTTTTAGGAAACAGTTATTTTGTACCATTAGAATTAATTTCATCGGCTTCGTGTTCAACGTTTTTATTATGATTGTGATTATTATTATTTTAATGTAATAACTTCTACATCTTCGCCTTTCAAACTTCAATCATTTCATGCTGTGTATAACCTAGGAAAGATGCACGCATTGTACAAATAAAAGACAAAAAAATACTCCACGTCATCTCAGACGATTTCTTTCTACAATTTCTATGTTTTTAAATATTTTTTGCCGTACCGCAGGTATTTGCGTCTAGCGACAAGAAGGATTTAGAAAAAAAGTAATTTCTAAAACATAAAAATTAGAGGAAAAAATTAATCATGCTAAATTTATAGAAAAAAAATTAAAAAGGATAGAAAAATTTGAGAAGACAAAACATGGAAAAGTATGAAAGGGAATAGCGGATGAATTATTAGAAGGAAATCTTCCGTGATCTAATTCCAGAGTTTTTGACGAGTTGATCTTAGTAAAGGCATCAGCTTAATTAAAAAATTAGTGAAAGCTTTTTTCAAATTACTGCAGATTTCAATATGTTCGCCTGAAATCACGCAAGCAGCTAAAAAGTATTGTTTGACAGCGCCAACAAACAAATGTGTTTTCAAACCGGACTTCTCGTAGCCGAAATAAAAAATTCAATGCATATGTTTGGTTTTATATGTCACCAGAGGAACACTGGTATCTTAAAGCTTTGTCAAAGAAAAAATTAAAAAAGTATTATCATTGTTTTATAAGTTTAACAAATAATATTTCCGTAGGAATCGCGTGTAAATGAATTTCTAAAAATTAAATAAAAATCATTTTAAAACTATAAATGATATGATTTGATATCGAAGGGACACTAAGTTTGTTTTGGAAATAATAAGACCCGTATATTGACTGTGTGACCAAATAAATTGCTCCCAAGTAGAATAATTTAAAAAAGTAATTAAATATCATTGCATATCTTAAATCTTTTTTTCTATAGAAAACATGATATCTTCTCAGAAAATATAAAAGAAAGCATAACTAAAATAAAATAAAGATGTAATAAACACATATTGCAAAGGCCAGTGATCTTTCGTAGTGGTACTAGTAGTAATAGTAAGGACACACACAGCACAACTCATTGTTTTATGGTGGATAGCAGCCCTTGCATAGAGAACAGAAGAGAAAAAGAGATGTCGAACAAGGGACAAGGTTTCCTTATTTTAAATCAAATGCCGGCGGAGACCACACGATAAAGCAGAGAAGAACAAACTCGGCGCGAATTCTTGGTTATTGTTTCGTATATGTGTTCCCTGACCAAATCGCGTCAGCAACTGGCGACGTGTCCTTATTTAGTTACCTGATCTTTCACAATGTTACCAAGTATGCAAGACGTTTTCTTTGATCACGCCAGCCTTCACCCAGTTATGCCACATTGCTGACTATATGACAATAGATGTTTTTCTAGCTGAGAAAAATTCACTTCTATAAAGAAAGAAATTGCCTGAAAATTCCATGAGAACACAAGATACGCGTAGTTTAAAGAGACACAATTTGTTTTTGAAAGAAAAATGTACGTTAGACACGGCAATTCAAACAGTGTAAAAACAATAATGAAGATGCAATGTGACTGATCAGCATAGAGAAATTATTGCAACTTCTGCCATCTTCGAAGTAACGTCGTTTTTGTAGCATCAAGTGTTTTCAATAACATATCACAAGCCTATCACGGTTTGACCACGGTAAAAGTGTCATTTTTAAGATGGCGCCCAAGATGACCACCAAACCCTTAAAATGCTCACTTATTCGTGTGCATTTAAAGTTTGACCCCCCTCCCCCGAAATTGCTACAAAAGTTTTCTCAATGTTTTCTTGTAGAATCAGGGGGGCTCAATAACATGCTAACAGTCTGCCACAATCTGACTACAGGAAAGGTGTAATTTTCCAGATGGCGTCCAAGATGGTGGCTAAATCCTTAAAATGACTATTACGCCTCAAATATTCATCCTATAAAAGTTTTTCCAACGGTTTTTAGTAGTGTCAACATATCAAAGGTCTACCACGGGAAACATATAATTTTCAAGGTGGCCGCCAAATCGTTAAAATGCCCATTTAGCCGAGTGCATTTATTGTTTGAACCCAAGAAATTGCTACAAAAGTTTTCTCAGTATTTTTTTGTGATATCTGATGTACTCAATAATATACTAACAGTCTATTAATGTTTGACCATTCAGGATGGCACCAAATCCTTAAAAAGCCCATTACTCCTTCATTATTCATCCTAGACAGGTCTTTTTAACGGTCTTCAGACTGTGGTATACGTTTAGTATGTTATTGAGCACACCTGCTATTCCAGAAAAACGTTAGACAAAGATGTCTAGGATCAATAATGAATGAGTAATGGGCATTTTAAAATCCTGAAAATTACACCCTTTCCAGTGGTCAAACTTTAGTAGACTTTTAGTATGTTATTGCCACACCGAATACCACAACAAGCCGTTAAGTAACATATTGTAGCAATTTTGTTGGGGATAACGTGTTTTACTTTATAAATGCACTCGACTAATAAGCTTTTAAAGCTTTATAATGCATTGGCCAGCACAGACAGGATATTATAATATTAATATAAGAACAGTATTTATATTCACATTCATAAGGCGCTTTGACATAGAGCAATGGCTGAGAAGCTACTCTCGCAGACTATTACTATTGTAGTAAGTTCGATTCTCACTGGGTGACAAACACTTGTGGCTTTGTGCCGTACTAAGAAAAGCTTAGTAAATATCAATATTAACGATGTATTTTGATATGAATATGCACATTCATGAGGTGTCTCACCGTGGAATAATGGTTAGCAAGTTACACTCACAGACCATTACTACTGTAATTAATTAAACCTGATAAATACCGATGTTCACATTCATAGCATTACGCGAACAAAGATAACCACCTATGAGACTTTCAATATTTAACATACCATATTTGACGGCCGTTAAGACGCCCGGCTACAAGAATATTTGTGTGACCCTGCTCACTGCAATTAATTCAAACCCATTAGCTGTCCATTTCGAGCGGTAAACGACCCCTAGAAATAATACCAGCGTATTGGACGCAGTGTAATATTTACATAGTTTTAAAAAAGAAATGTAATTGGGCGTCACATATGTCGGCAAATACGGTAATTTATTCTGAAATAACCAAAGGGTAATGCATATTTTCATCAGAGCCACGGTGTTATCACAGGATTTATAAGTACAAAAATAACTTACAGCGATGACTTTGGGACTAGTTCTTTTTCCTCAGGTTACTAGACATCCTCAAATAGCCGCCCTGTATGTTATGCCTTTGTACTAAGTAACTTATCTATAGTGAGCTCGATAAAACGATCGTTTCAACCCACCAGTTTCTTTGAAAAAAGAAATGGTAATATTAGAGATATTTAACATTGGTTCTAAGAATATTCTTCTGTCGCATATTACCTGGCATCTCGATATCTTTTTACTAAGTTACGCACAAAGTGGCTGCATCCGAAGTTGAATATTTTTCTCGAGATAAATTATGATAGTGTGTCACTCCAAAGGCCTACAAAGCAATGATCATGATCGTATCCTTTCCAATACATTTGGCTTTTAGTTGGCACTCTTCTGATTCGTAATTGATAATGATTTGGCTGTCAGATTTAAAATTCAAATAAGTCCCATTGTGAAAAGAAAGTTGCGTTGCCCGTTTTTATCCGAATGGGAGGAAAAAACACCGACTTGGGCCAATATTACAGGCATACATTTCTTACTCAATATCGTTGACCATAATTCTTAGATGTGGCACGGGTCATTCACTCTGAGCAATATATTCTCTGATATTGCGCATCATTCATCTTAAAATAGAGAATTTTTCGTCATAACCAATATATTTTTACCGTTGTAATAGCAAATTCCTTGTGTGATTACCAGAGGTAAGCAATATTGAATCTAACATTTTTTGAATGAGTGGTACTGGATAAATCTGAGCGTTTGGAAAAATAACCGGGTTCATTTTCTGGTTAATATTGAATCTCAAATAATGCAAGAAACTTTCTATTTTCTCATATAAAATAATAATAACTGCAATTCTATTTAGTTGTTCTGATTTGTATTATCATTAATTATGTTGTCGCCGATATGATGATGCACATACTTTTGTTATCATCATCGTCGTCGTCATTATTACAATTGATATTTGTGGTTTGTGAAACCTGCGATATCACTTATTCACTTGAATGATATAGTGACAAACCAAATTCTGACAGTACGAAAAGAGAAAGAAAAAAGAAACAATAACCTTTCATAATACTACCCACCGACCTGACCTCTACTCCATCATTTCCTGTTCAGTCCTAGTC
>VCCN01003880.1:5162344-5172745 GCA_006491835.1 Architeuthis dux
GTATTTTGTGTTTCTCTATTCGTAACAATAGACTCCTACACTTAAAGGTAATAATGTTACTGATAAAATATCTCTTACCGACTATTTAAAACAGTGGACTTTTCCACTGGGACGTCTTAAGTTACTGTTTAATAAAACCTCAGAGGAAATTGACGTAATCATTTCATGAGTAGATAAGTGCATCGCCGTCGTTCAATGGTTAACGAGCTCTTTTCGCAAACCATTACTATTGTAGTGAGTTTGATTCTACTGGGTTATTATATTGTCACCTTGCAACAGACCATCGTAAGCTTAGTAAATACTTAATCTTGCCGTCTACACCTACTATAGCGAGTTATAACCTCACTGGGTGTCCCTACAAGTAGTACTATGCCAGGATAAGCCGACATCTGTTACTCTCTGTTTATTTATATTTAGTAAGATTAGCAACGTACAGCTTTGTGACTATCAGTGAGGATAAATCACTACAGTAATAATGGCCCAATAGGCTAATGTGCTAGCCATTGTTCCACGGTGTTGTAATCTCTTATCGATAATTCTTAAGTTAGGCTTAATAAGACACCTAGCGTCTTGAGGTAAGAGTGGAACTGGGATGTTGCGTTGTGTCTGTTCTCCGAGTGAGGAAGGCTTGCAAGCTTTGAAAATCAGCATTTTAAATCCCGGTGTTTAGCCGGGCTCCAACAGCTCCGGCAGGAACTACGCAATTATATAACCCATCGAGCAGGCCATAAATATATTTACTACGGGTAGCTTGGTCTGGTACAGGGCAACAACAGAAAGCATATTGTGAGAATCAAACTCGCGACAAAGACAAATTGATCTGCGTGACGAGTTTGGTAACCCTTGCGCCACGGTAAGCTCCCAATCCAGTCGCTGATTCATATTTTCTCATAAAGCCTCGATGCCTCGCATTATTCGAAATAAGTGAAAAGGATCAATTTCACGACACGATCTGGAGTCACGACAACTTGACATCGTCAAGTTGTCGCTATTAACCGTTAATGATATTTTATTTGTTATTCAGTACGAGGAGAAAAAATGGTATCTCTGATTTCCATTTACTGCGTGATACTGATTCGTATTTTTTTTTAAATTTCATCTCTTTTCTAGAATGTTCTTTCATAATCGGAATGAGAGATCCCTTTGAAGCGTTAAGATGCTATATGAAACAATCAGTGTATTTGTCGGCTGCTCAATGAATTCTTTTTCAATCTCGCTAGTCCCTTTTTTTCTAGATCATGAATGACAGCTGCAACTGAAACGCTTCGATGTCAAAGGTCATATTTTTTTAAAGATTTAATGATTTTAATACTTGTATTTATTTATTTTTTACTATTTTTCTAATTTTCGTTAATATTACATTATATTTCCAGCATTTTTATTCTTTCTTTACTCAATTTATTTCTGTTCTTCTTCATTTCTCTGATTATCTTTTAAGACGTTCGGCTTCTTTTTAGATTTAATGGTGGCCCATTGATATTTTTGGATTGCGAGAGCTCCTTTATATTATATAAATGTCGATTATCTTTCTAAAGAAACACTTTGTTAACCCCACAGTATAAAAACAAAGAGAAAAATAAAAGAAGTTAACGTCAAAACGGCAGAATTAATCAAAGGCTCATTCTATATTTCACTTAAAATTTGACTGACTGAAGGTCAGAGGCGGAGGATGTTTGAAATAGGCAGAACTACTTCGCACACCTGACCTAATGATCCTTGAAACGAAAGCATGAAATGTTAACCCTTTCAAGACTAACCTATAGAGATGCCTAATGCCTGAATGTTTGAAAGGATATAAAAAAACTAAGAATGTGTTAATTTTTTAGTTCATGATTAAAGAAGACTTAAATAAAAATGTTTCCATATTTTGAAGAACTAAAATAATAATGGGATACATTAGTCCCATTAGACATTGATCCCGCATACAGATGAAAAGTACGGAATTAGCAGATCACCCAGCCTATACCTAATACTTAACAATGATAATTTATAAATAAAAAAGTATTGCTCAGAATTATTTGAACGAGCACAAAATCTGTTTATATTTCCTGAGATTACAGGGGCCATTATGGACTTTGAACAGGGGTGGGGGGAGGTCAGAATTACCTTACTAGTTTGGCAACTCTTTCATATAGTAATATGAGTTCAATTTCTTAATCTCCTTAAACAATTTTGAACAAGATTTTAGGATAGAAACAGAAGACTTATAGCATTCAGAACCACGAAGCATGACTAAAAGCATCCCTTGTTGTGTTGATTGCAAAAAAGTGGTTCTCTTTGCATAACATTTCTGTTATTAACTCTCAAAACCAAGCGATTAAAAGCAAAATAGTTGTCTGTTCAAATACTTATGAAACTTATTGGACCATATACGACGGGGCCTGTGTGTGGAGTACCCCCCCCCCCAACCTGAGCAATGAAGTTTTAAGGTGAAGTGTGACTTTCCCAGGGTCGACCCCACCCTTTAAACCAATGGTTTACATCCTATGGATCACCGGAGTGGCGCGAATAGGAGCAGAGCCCATGGGTCGTAGGTTTGACAGGAGTATCATTCTCCGACATGTTCCGACAGTAAGGCTAAACTGTGGTTAGATCACAGAACGTGAACATCCTGTAGTTGGTAGATGCCTGAGCTCTCTATAGAGTTCTACCAACTCTTTCAAGGAGAATCAGGACGGAACGGCTGCCTGCAACTGTAGGCGCAGATCCTCATGACTGTCTGCAATTCCAACAAAAGCAGATGTGCGCTGACTATGGGGTTCTGCTGACCCCGTCAGAGGAGTGACCCGACAGTATAGCTGATTCGAGCCCAGATCCAAATCACACCCCTACGCAAAAAAAAAATCCGCGTCTACTTTATAGTTTTAATTTAACTTAAAAAGAAGTCGCGGATTTCTTTTCTTTTTTTTGTAAGGTAAGCCTCGGTTCAGTAACCCCCCCCCACCCTCCACCTTATTTATCAGTTGTTGATACCTATTCCACCACGTCTTCGAAAACTGGCTGGGTTTGAGGCCAGAGGAGAGATTTTGTTATTTTCGTTGTATTGTTTTTGCTTGTTTTTTGACCTTTTTTTACTATTTCGAGTTCTAAAATGTCATATTAGTAGAATTACTAACAACTGCAATGTCAACATAATACAAGTACAAAGTGTAATATTGTTAGTGGTGACAGTTATAACAGGTGACAGGTGTGGTTTTCTCTTCCCCACGCATAGTACAACGTGTGTTTCGACATTCCAAAATACAACAGACATTCGAAGAAGAACAGGGGATATATCGGTCAAAACGTTGTGGTAAACACAACAAAACGAGGCAATAAATCAGAATGATCCCAAATCAATTCATATTAGATTAAATTCATATTAGTTATTTACTAAGGTCAACTTAGCCTGTCACAATGTTACAATAGTGGGATATTAAAACTGCATTGAACTCAATAACAAGCAAAATGGTCTGCGCAACGAGTTTGCAAATCATTGTGCTAAGGTAGACACCCATTTTAATGTTTTTAGCGATATTTACTAAGATTAGCTTAGTATAGCACAAAGCCAAAAGGGGAGTAATTTCCTATTGAATCTATTTCCTATGGCTGTAATCTACCTACCAATATTTCAAATCAAGGTTTTTTTAACATAGGTGCGAAAATCGGTCACAGTGATACTGACCCAATTACCTCAGCCATGTGGCTAATTTGTATTGGCTTAGATTGGCTTATCAGTGCACAAAGTCGCCAGTATAGGGCACTTAGTGTGAGTCAAACTCACTACAGTAGTAATATTCGCAAGACTAACCGCTGTTCCACGATGAGATACCCTAGTTTTAGTAAGCTTAGCTTAGTTTGGCATAAGGCACAGAGCCAAATAGCCGGCGAGGGGCGAACTACAATTCTAATGGTCTGCGAGACTAACTTATTCGCTGCTCCAAGGCGAGAAACCCTAGTTATTTACTGAATTTAGCCTGGTCCAAAGCCACAATAATTGGGCATCCAGTGAAGGTAGAACTGACTATATTTGTAAATTGGTTTTCGAGACTAGTTTGCAAAACCTCGTGCTACGGTGGGCGCTTCGATATGCATTTAGCTAAGCTTAGTCTAGCCTGATACATTAAATTAGTCTGACACAGAGTCACAATTCCCGGGCACCCAGTGAGGATCATACTCACTAACGTTCTAATGGTTTGTAAAACGGGCTTGGTAACCAATACTCTATAGTGAGGTGCCTTGAAATCAGACATTGATATCTGGGTGAGAATCCTTTGTCAAACACCAATCCAAGTCTGGAGTTGACTTTGTTTTTCTAGCGTAACAAGAACAAGAACAATCCTCCCCACATTCAGGGAGTTAAACAAAACCGATATGTAAAATTAACATTACCCTACCGTGAATTAAATCACGACCAACTGATTGGTACCGACTGAGCCAAACCGACAAGTCTCACATATCTACGGATGTATTTATTATATATACAACAGTTGCAGTAATCATCTTTGGTCGGAATTGAAGTAGGAGTAGAATTTGACTCTGCAGCATCCAGACTTGTCGTTCGTATTTTCCTTCAACTCGAAAAAGGGCTTACGCCTGTTTTTAATTGCTAAGTTCAGGACGTTTAAACGTTCAGCCAGAAATCTTCGTTCTGGTTCTGTAACCACTTAGCTACTTCCATTGTAGCTTCCTGCTTTCTTCCCTCTTCTCTTTAATGGAATATAATTAGGAAGCGTGCCAAGCACGGGCGCCAATGGCTGAACTGGCTCCCCAATATACATAAAATGCATCAGTCTGTTTTAAGCCGGTTTGTGTATTCATTCTGGTGTTTCGATCTCTTCATTTATCAACTGATCGATCCGACATTTGATAGGAGTGTCTGGATATTAACTGTCAGTCTGATTTGATTCTCCTTTTGTTTTAAGTTCGAAAGCATATCGAAAGTGCGTATGGAATATTTCACTACTAGTGAGTCTGTCTTTGCACTTTTCCGAGCTGACTACGACCAAGGGAACTTGCTTTACTCGAGGCTAATACATGGCAATGTGCTAAAGCTAAACTTAATTTCGTCTGCCACACTGCCAAATGGGGTGCAGGAAGATTGTGATGCGCAAATCTTCCAAGTAAGGAGGATTTTCCTGCCTTGAAAATCAGCTTTGGAAAAACCTGGCTCTTTTCTGGTCTATTGACACCGATTAGATTACGCAACTACCACAGTCATCAAGCAGACTCTGAAAGAGGAAACAGGAAGATTGTGTTGTGTAAATCTTCCGAGTAGGGAGGGTTTGCTATGTAAATGAAAGATTTTTAATCATGAAACGATTATTTATCTCTGCCAACGATGTTCGAAGAATTATACTAGTATCTATTCACTGATATTTGACTGTTTGTGTACACAATATCTCCAAACGTTCTCAATGATTTCCAATGACAATTTCTGGTAGTGCAGACAACAGGCTAAGAAAGGATTGATTAAATGTTGGGGTGGATCCAGGAATTTTGTTCCGATTGAGAAATATTTTTATATTTATATGTATTCACTTTCGTCTGTTTGTCCACACAATGTCTCCAAAGGTTCTCAATGAATTTCAATGACATTTTGTAGAAGGATGGGTCATGAGCTAAGAAGAAAATTCGATTGAGAGATATTTTTTCAGATATTAAGACAATAGTGCGAAATATGGATAATCGAAACTTACACAGTTACCTCTCCTGCAAGGTAGCAATATATGAAATGTTTGGTTTTTTATTCAGTTATTTTGTCTAGTGCTTTTTAGTATATGATTAACTTATCAAACTAGCCACATCTTCTTCTTCTTCTTCTTCTTCTTCTTCTTCTTCTTCTTCTTCTTCTTCTTCTTCTTCTTCTTCTTTCCATCACAGGAAACCGGTCCGATATCTTGATTCCACGTCTTGAGCCGACTTTATCTCGAGTCCATCCCAATGGTAGATAGTCATGCTAGGGTTCAGCGGTCCCAATTTGAACCGCCTCGCACGATCAAGTTGCATTCTGTCCACTTAAACCAGATGTTCTCGACACGAGGCTGATTAGATTAGGAGGCGGAAGGGTCAGCAATGACGCTGACCATTTGTCCATTATCCTCCACCGCACCGTTAGTATTTGAAGGTAGGTGCCCTCAACATCGCAATAGACCCCCGCCCATCACACGTGAAAATCGGAAAACAAAAAGTTCACATGGACTGGGCATTTCAACGTATTATCCAGTGGGATCCTGAGCTCCTGACCGAACCATTTCACACTGCTGTCCTTGTTCCTCGCCTATTGATCCGTTCTTGGCCAAGAGTTGCCGAACTTTAACGCTTGGTTACGTCCCTTTATTATCTAATGGTTCAACGGACCAACCGAACGACTGACCACCATTTTTTTTCTTTTCAGATTGAAGGTTTGCTTTCTTTCTAGCTAACTTTCTTCAATTTTCCTTATTTTCTCTTATTTTATTCAATCGCTTTTTATAACTATTTTAGTTAGTTTTTTCTTGCGTTCGATCTTGATCTCTTTTTCCTAAATCATCGATTTTGTTGTTTCTTAACTATTTCTTTCTTTTTCCACTCTCACTTCTTTTCTTTTGACCTTCTTCCTTTCGTTTCCTCTTCTTTCTAACTTTCGTTCTTTCTTACTGTCTTTATTTTGTGTTTCCTTTTCTTTTCTCCTTCTTTCAGCTTTTATTTCTGCTTTTCTTTCTTTTCTTTTCTTTTTCTTTTTTCTTCTTTCATTCTTTCCTTCGTTATTTCTTTTTTTCTTCCTTTATTCTTCCATTCTATCTTTCTTCATTCTTTTCTTTCTTTCTGCTTTTTTCTGTATTTCTTTTCGTTTTCCTTCTTTCCTCCTTCTTTTTTTATTCCTTCCCCTCTTCCCTTCTTTTCTTTCTTTCTTTTGGTTTTTGATTTTCTATTCTTTCTTCTTTCTGCTTTTCTATCTCTTTTCTTTCGTTTTTCTTTTCGTTTTGATTTTCTTTCTTTACTTCTTTATTTTTCCGTCATTTTATCTTTTTCCTTTCTTCTTCTTTTCTATCTATCTAGCTCTCTTTTTGTTCTCCATTTATTCTTTCTGCTTTTCTATTCATTTGCTTCTTTCTGTCTTACTTTCTTTGTATTTTTCTCACTTTCCCTTATCGTTCGTTTCTTCTTTGCTTGCTTTCTTTTCTAAATATAGTGACTATATGCATTCTTAATTGATATTTACTCAGCTTTGCTTAATACGGCATAATGTCAAATAGCAAGAAATGCTGGAAGAAAGACTTTGTCGAGCCAATATCACGCCATTCGAAATCCTGGCATTTTAGTTGTAAGTCAAACACAGACATCTGGCATCATCATCATCATCAGCAGCAGCAGCAGCAGCAGTAGCAGCAGCAGAAGCAGCAGCAGCAGTAGCAGCAGCAGCAACCTTTTAGCGTCCGTCGTTGGGCATAGACCTTCCCCAAGATTCGCGAGATCTCTCTATCGCGGGCGTCGCATCGTCAATATCTCCTGAAACTGTCTAAATCGTCACCCCACCGTATGTTTCGCATATGATCTCTGGTGATCAACTTTGTGAGTTGTGATGTCCAACGGTTGTCTGACATACTTGCAACATGGTCTGTCCGTTGTCATTTGAGTTTTCTAATGGATTCTATGATATCTCTGACTCCTGCTTTTCTCTAATATACTGTGCTGCCTTGTGGTCTCTCCGTGTGATGTTAAGCATGATCTTCTCTTGTGCACGTTATATGGTTCTTAGTTTGAGAGCCAATCTTTTCGTTAAGTTACATGTTTCAGCTCCATAGGTGACTATCGGGAGGATCGCAGCGTAATACGCAACAATCTCACCCACAAGAGTGTCCCATGTCTTATTTTTTCCTATTTCCTCTTTCCTCCTTCATTTTAATTGCTTACCTTTTTTTCTCTTCGTCATTATAAACAAAGATTTCATTATCTTCTTCATGTTTTTAAAGTTAATTCTTTAATTTCATCTTTTGTTCCTTCTTTTCTTTCTTCCTTTCCAATTAGTCTTTCTCGGCTTTCTTTCTTTTATTGATTCAATCCTATTCCTTTCCTCTTTGCTTGCTGTAGTATCAGTGGCCAAGGCATTAACTGCTTCAGATAGCACTTATTCAAAAATGGCAGTCTCCTTCGAAAATTTGATTAAACCTACAGTAAAAAATAGAAGCTCACATTCAGAGATCTTTATTCTTTATCAGTCTCAATATATCACTTTCATACAAAGGAAATTGTTTCACTGATTCATCTAATACATCTAATTTTAGGGCTACCCTTCAACTTCTTTACACACGAACGAACAATTCATTTAATACTTGCGATATGTTAAAACAAAAGTGAATCTCGCTATAATCTTTTATGAAAGTTTGGTTCATATGCGAACTATTGAAAACTTCGTAAGATAAAGTTGGTTAACTGTCAATCTTATAAATAAACTTAATAGAATAGTTAAATCACGTTACGATATCAGGTGTTTGGGTTAGAGAACGCCTAAAAGAAGCTGATACAAATACAAAAAACTTGAATTTCACAGTCTCCTAAATTTGATTTTCTCTACTAAGAAAATGAGTGCATTGAAATAATATAGGACATCATTCTTCGAACTAGGATGAAGTGGCATGACAATCATATACATGGTCTTTACTCTATGGTGATATTTACTAAGTTCAGTTTAACATGACACAAGACCACAAAACGGATTACCCACTTGCATGCCACGATGGTTGACAGTGAAGATAATGATTGAATGAGCACTTAGGCTAACCATTCTCCCATATTACTTTATATCCACAGAGAGTAGCAGCAAAATACCGTTAGCCGCCATTGTCAACCTTAACATGGTCTAGTCAATCGCAATTATTATAAGATATTATCACTAGTTTTTCTCCATCTTATTGCCTTTTATCACAAAATAACAGGTCGATACACTCTTCAGACGCTAAAGCAAATAGCGCACAATCGGAAATAAAGGAGTAGCTTCTATCTAGATTTCTGATATGAGGAATTATCATTATTATACACTGATCTATCCGAACTGGTATCCTCATCTTGCTTGTTATTGTCACAGCGTTTCGGCCTTTGCACCTTACGTCCTTCATCAGGTACCTATCGTATTCGGTAACGTTGTCGGAATTTCGAACTGAACCCTTTATTCAATCCACGTTGATAGTCTGTTCTCATTCCGCTGTCTATGCTAGGGGATATCTCGTATTCAGGGGAACGAGTAGGAGCAGCATCACAAGGACGAATTAAGAAAGGAGAATTATCATGGACAGCAGAAGGAGAAGTATATTACCTGTGTAAATTCCCCGGTTACCGAATACAGGCACCTAAAGAAGACCGGAGGGTACAACCGGAGGTTGTGATTATAAAGATCAAGATGAGAACACCAGTTCGAATAACTCAGTGTATATTAAAAAAAATAACTTCCAACAAAACTTAATCCTTCATACCAAATCTCGAAAGACCGTCATCCATGGATATCGCCGTAACCACTTTGACAATGGAAGCCTAGATGTTTAAGCGTGACACAAATCTGCAGACGTTATGTCACCCCTTTCATTTCTGATTCTATAAAACAATAAAACATGTTCCGAAACAGATTTGTATTCACTTTCTTGGTTAATTGTCTGTAGATGTATTTCTTCTAGAATTTCTGTTTCAAAATTGTTTAATGCAATTTTTAGTTTCAACCAATCAATATATAACAGGTTACTTTTTGGTACGAGTTATTTAAGTTTTGTTCTCCTTTTCCTTAGGTTGCAGTGCATATGGGTGGGGAGGTCAGCATACTAAAGTATTTTCATTCTTTTAAGAGAAAGACGTTTCCAGTTACACACTTTTGTTACCCGGTAAAGTCTGCTTTAAAATGTCCCCTAATTGAAGCAACCTAATATCTGAGAGATGGATAGATAAAAGAAAACAAAAAAGACTCAGAATGCTAAATGTCGACTTACTTATCTCCACGAAAAAATCAATTTCTTTCCGACTCTTAATATCAAATTTTGTCACAGCTTAAAAATCCAACAAGAATTTGTAGGAACGGAAATTTGGGATAAGTTCCGCAGATCATATGATGAAGCATGCCAATATAGAGATCCATAAATTATATAAAAATGGAAATACACTCATGCATGCGCATATATACTGCGTAAGTGTGTGGATGTGTGTTTTGTGCAGGGAAGGAGACATGTGTAGTACCTGTGCATGGTTAGATATATGTATATGGGTTAGTGTGCAAAGGGGTATATCAATATAAATAAGTACAACTTAACAGATTTAATGTGTAAAATACCAAGGTGATAAATACGCGAGGCGCTATTAAAAACCAATCCGATATTAATATACATAAATAATCAAAGAAATTAATAAATTGACTTTTTCACCATGTATTTATACACACACACAAACACGCACACACAC
>VCCN01003880.1:5202685-5219178 GCA_006491835.1 Architeuthis dux
TCTTGCTAATTATTATCATTATCATCATAACTCTATCTATCATACAAACTGTTATTTTGTTGACATACTAAGTTTACACTACGGGCGAATACAGAATTGCATGTTGTCTCCTTACGATTTAAGGGAGATAACTGCAAATTGCTAAAAACGTTTTGCGTTTGGATAAATATCAAATGAGCAATTGATTACTTGCAAAATGAAGTGTTAAATTTCCCTACCTTATTTATTCAAGAGAAGGAGATCAGATCCATTCCTCTGTGTGTATTGATCGTTTGGGGGCTGTCGACAGACCGAAATTTCGAATGGGTTTCGTTACAGAGTGTTGAAAAGTCTGCGGGTCTTAACTCGTCATTAAACGCTATTCAAAAGATCTATCCCTATGAAATAATAGGTAGCCGATAAATGAATTACCGGACGGGAGGGAACAGGACGAAGAAGGGAGGAAAATGGCTAGAAAAGCCGAAAGAAAGAACGGAAAAGAGCAGGTAAAGAAAGAAAGAAAGAAAGAAAGAAAGAAGGAAAAAAGGAAGGAAGAGCAGAGGAATAAGGCAAAAAGAAAGAATGAACAGCAGATATAGGAGAAAGAAGAAGGAAGGGAAAGGTCGACAAAATGACGTGAGGAAGATGGAGAAGAGAAATGGAAAGGAGAAAGAGAAGATATAGATGAGGGGCAGGCAAAACGTGGAACCAAAGCAGTGAAGGGAGAGGAGCAAATACATATTTAAAAATGAAAGAAAGAAAGGCAGAGAAAAAGAGCAGATAGAGAAAGAAAGACCAGAGAGAGAAAGACTGAAATCAAGAAAGAAAGACAGGTAGAAACAAAGAGCAGATAAAGAAAGAAAGACCAGAGAAAGAAGGAAAGAAAGAAAGCAAGCAAGAAAGCAAGTAAAAAAGAAAGAAAGAAAGAAAGGGGGACATAGACCGATAGTGTTATGAATAAGTATTCACAACAAGATTCAATAAAATAGAGTAATAGTACGTCAAAAGAAGAAAGGGTTAAAGGAACGTCAAGAAAAGATCAATTGGATTAAATAGAGACCCCGAAAAGAAGAGAAAAATATTCAGATGAAAGAAAGCGTTCGGTGAAAGTAAAAATGAAATAAAAAGCAATGGAAAGTTGAGGAGAAAGTCAAGTCAGTGTCGTTAGCAGCTATGAAAATTTTAAAATATAATCACGAAACAGATAAATGGGAACATCTAACATTATTATTATTACTCGTGAGTCATGTGAAAGGGTATCTTTTTAAACGATAAAGAAATTCCATATAAAAATAATCAAGATGATTCATTTCTTCTTGTTTTATAGCTGAAAGAAGTAAATTTTTGATTTTAAGGGATTTTTAAAAAATCGGTATTCTTTTCGAAAATCATTTGTAAAGTGCAGAAAATATACCCGACAGCTGACAACTGACTTAATCGTGAACTTTGAAGTTTGAGCGCCATCGACTAATATTTGATGAATGGAATTATCGATTACTTTTATTTTCTGTTTTTCTTTTAGATTTTATTTCTGCGTTAAATGTTCCGTCTGATGACATGCCAAATCCCTGTCAGTTCATAGGTTTTATTTCCCGTCGTCTTTGAAGTCAAATGAAAATTTTCCAATTTTTGGTACCGAATTAGCGTCTATACCGTGGCTCATCAGGTAACAGTGTCAGCTATTTTATTTTACAAAATATATCTACTTATATAATATGCCCCGTGTATGTCTACATATTTGTATGTTACATTTGTCAATGGAGATAACTATTAAATACTAATTACAGAGTAGTCTCTCTTACTTATTTATTTTTATCAAATGCATAACAAATCCGGATTCATTCTAGTTGAACATAAACAGGAAAATGAAGAGTAACATACTATTGTTGATATTTTAAAAGTACAAAGCAATTGCAAAATTAAATAAATACTGGGTAAGCTGGTAAATATAAAAAGCAGCGGTGATAATACGAATAGACGTTGGACAGGTTCTTGTGTGGAGTTTTCCATTTAATCCTATGCTTTCCATTACTTCGTCAAAGCTGCAATATTCAATATCCACTCATGAAATTATCTAGTTTTAGGAGCATAATTAAGGTTTAAGATTTGTTAAATATACGTAATAGTTACTGCAGTTTTTGCATTTACTAATTTATGCTGGTTGACCATCGTTTTGTTCATGTCTGCGGCTGTGCTGTCATCGTTGGACCCAAATATGGTAGTCCAATCTTGAAGCGCACACCCCGGAACAGTATGGGACATTATTACTGTGGGCACAGATGACGAGTTCGTTCTGCAATCTCTAGCGCTGGTAATCCGCTCTCTTCGGCTCTTTTCAAGGAATGTTCAGGTCGCGTGTGTTGTGCTCATTGACAGGGATGCCGCATTGCTTTAGGCTTTACTTGATACAATCCTTAAAGCGTTTCTTGGGACTCCCTGTGTTTCTAACAATGTGCATGTGTTTGCATAATTAAAATTTGCGGGTATTTCAAATATATATATCCGTGTACATCAAATTATCACACTTCTGTGTCAGGGATATGGTGTATAATGAAAATCATATTGTACGATGTGTTCATTTAAGTATATGAAGTAAAACCTACTTTCTTAGTAACATCTGAGATGTAGATTTCAGCAGGTAGACGTTTTAGGTCTCAGTCATCGCACTGAAGCCATTTTCTTGCTCTTCGAATTTATCTTTTCCGCTTATTTTACCATTCTTGTGGCTTGTATTCTGAAGGTGTTTTTCTTGTTTTCTAGGCATGTAGCCACATCTGAGCGCTTTCTATTCAGCTCCGAGCCCAATTAATACCTTAACAAGGGTGGGCACCCATGTTAAACTGACTTTGTGTCACAATTCAATACACCTCTGGTCGGGAGGTGGATAATACTCCTTAACTAATCAATAGCCTCCTGTAGGGTATTCTTTAATCAACTGACTGCAATATCAGCTGTAAACATGATCAACTCTGCGAGACAATAAACTCTCCAACGGGCGACAATGGGTACTTTTCTAGTTGAAAATCGGCAACTGGGAGGTTTTCTGTAAAAAGTCGCTGGTAGATTCGTGATTATATTATGTATTAAGACGCAGGTGCCGCATCGAATCGGCGGGCTACAAGACATGTTCTAATGACGAAGAAATCCGTTTGATGCATTCGCACTTGCGTCTTCGTTCTAATCAGCATAGAATCCCCATCTGATGCTCCGGTAGTTATGCTTTCCTTGTAAAGAAAGACGTCGTAATTGCACAAATGATATCATTGTAAACTGTTGCCCACTGTGTAGACGGCCTGCAGAGACCGTGAAATACCGAACATGATTGTACTCTGTCAGGGTTGATAATAGCGGTACCAGCTTTGCTATTATTGTCTGTGCAGGCAAGGTAGTGGTTGACTCTGCAATAATATGAGCACTCACATACTCTCTTCCTCAATCATCGTGGCACGCCAGTGACAAGATATTTTCTCAATGTATCTGGTGATGGGACAGAGCACAAAAAGAAGGGGATGTGTGCCCTTTCTCCAAGGATATTAATGCAAAGTAAATATAAACAGCCTCAGATCGCTGATTTTGTGTTTCGTGCTGATTACCGTTGCACCACTGCGTACCTTCTAATCATTTATTACATATTATAAAGCCTTATTCTAATTAGCAATTATAGTAGATTCCCGTAAATAAAAACACTTTGGCCCAACAAGGCGGTTGCATTGGTGATATAAGACAATATATAGGCTATTTAAATACGTGTATTTTCAGGTTTTTCCATGTCAGAATGTTTAAGATTACCCGAATTAAAAAAAAGTGGTTTACGTTGTGTTGGTACTTAATATTCATTGACTTGTGTTTGAGGGCTGCTTTTGGGCTTTTCGGAAAGGGACAAATCTTCAACCAGCAACTTATTTTTAGAGGCATTTTGAATGTATTAAATGACACACATAATTGTACATATACTCTAAAATGCCGATTTCCACAGATAAGCAACCGATACTGCCTAACCTAGTCTGCCTAAGCGGCCAGCCGGCAATAGATAAGCAAAAGGCCTTCTTTGTTTGTTTACGCTAACTCAATTAAATTACTTGGTGGTCCTAAGCGAAGGAAATTATGACAAACACAATTAATTTGTTTTACTCTTTCAAGATTTGGCTCAAGTAAACGGATGCTTCGATTAGTCGGTGACCCAATTAAACGGAATCTAGTGCATTTGGAATGCGCCCAATTCATGGATAATGCAAGATAAGTGATGTTGAGTAATAGAAAGCAATACAAAGTTGAAAATAACTAGTAATAGACAAAAAGGCATCAGAACGAAAACGAATTAACTAATGTTCATGTTTTTGCAGATAAAGTTGATGAAGGGGCGAGATGGATCACTAAAAAACGAAATCGGCAGATTGAGTTCGGTTTCCGGCGAAGGCTGTTGGTGTTCTCTTCGCGCTTGTAAAAGGCATGAATCCACATCTCTTTTTCGCTATCACCAGATAACTTGATACAATACCTCATATTTAGCATTCTACAGTGATTGTCAGAGAAGAAGGTGTGTGAGTGAAACCTTTCTCTCACGTAACTACATTACAAGTCCGTTTCCTGTTTCCCTCAATGTCAACCTTCACGCGGTCCACTGAAAGTCGCTAAGTATGTATATTAGGTAGATATAGGTTTCCTTCGCTTTTTGAAAGTTCGCTCAGCATTCGAAATCCCAGCTTTTAGCCAGGCTCGAACGCCGAGTTCCACTATCGAGAGTTTATGACTTACCCTATGTCTTCAAAAATTACTAAGGACTTATACGATGCCTAAGACATGGGATGTTTCTTTTATTGATATTAATATGTATTAGGATTTGAATCATACATCTGGTTATCTTCATGTTATACCTCTTCGTTAACTGCACCGTTGAAAGATGCAGCTTTCTTTTGCTCTACTATGGTATTCTTTATTTTAGTTTCGTTACCCCTGTCAAATGAAATGGCATCAGGATGCATTGAAAATGAACGACGCGTTTTCAAATAACAATTATAATCATCCTACAACGTATTTGCCCGGTTCGACTAATCAAGATTGGATTTATTTACTTGATAGGTAAACGTTTTTGTCTCGCGTCGATTCCATTTTAAATACGAAGCGAAAATAAACCATTATTTTTTTACGTTCATCCAAACGAATCAGCTCAATTCTTCGCTACTTCTCTCCGCGTCTCAAAATCACCCCTCATTGTTAGCTTTGTAATGATGTGTTTATTTTGTCAAATCACTCACCAACTTTAAATTACTTTTTCTTTCGCTAATTTCAGCGTGGGTTTTCTTTCTTTTCTTTTTTTTTATCTACTCGAGGGAAGTTGTACTGAAATCAGTCAGTAGTCATGTCACATTGTGTTGGTGATTTTCACTAATGTTATCATATTAGCTGACAGTGACATCATGACAGTTCCCATCGTTTGTAATTACTGCTGGTACTACACATTCATGTGATCAGTTTTCGATTCAGTCGCAGACGTGGACAACGGGTAAATAAACAGGGCAGAGAATGGTGGTGGGGACAGGTAAAGAGTGTGTGTGTGTGTATGTTTATAGTTAGTAATCATGTAGACAGCTGACCTATATCAGCGTAAAGGATGTGTGTGTGGCCCGATAGGTAAAAATATTTCTTCTAAAATCCTGAGAAGTGATCAAATCATAATGTCGGCTTGATTTGTTTATGGAGAGGAACAATTCAAATCTTTTTTTTTTAAACTTCAAGAAATGAACAAAGAATTCTAAATCATGCAGTCATTATATATCCGTTTGCATACATATTTATACATGTACAAATATATATATATATATATATATGTGTGTGTGTGTGTGTGTGTGTGTGTATATATATATATGTATAAGTTGGCGCGTATGATAAGTGCCCAACGAACCATTTTTAAAAGTTGATATTTTCGTAATAAAAAGAGCTACAATGCTCAGTTTCTTTTTCTATTTTGAAGCTTGAACACCCTATGCATCATAATGCAGAGTGTTCAAGCTTAAAACTGGAAGACAAAACTGAGCATCGTTGCTCTAAAATAACGAAAATATCAAACCTTTCTCTGCAGACAGATGGCAAGTTAATTTACGTGATAGGGTGATGGTAGTATGTCCAAGACACGAATTCGATGTTTGTTCATGATAGGGAACAAGACAATTCGTAGATTGTATTGGTGCTGCTTAGTTGAGGTTTTTGACAACAAGCATTGTTAGTGATAATAAGATTAGATGTTTTTTACTTTTTTATAATGAATTACTAATTTTATATATTTGTCAAGTTCGACTGTTAATGTGTACTTATGCTTGATTGCTGCTTTGTCTTGTTTATAATTCTGGTGCATTTGATTACAATAACATAGGTTTATTTTATTTTTATTATTTTTGCTGTCATTAGTATTTATAATATTGCTATCGAGTTTCGTTAAAGTTTGTTTATTTATCAACAATGTAATAATGGAATGCGTTGTTTATGTGTTTGTTTGAATTTTTTGAGTTCTTTATCAAATAATGTACAGGAAGGGTAATTTAGATGGACTCTATTGATTACATTTTCAATAACGGCTATCATATATCTGTGCAGAAATTCGCTATTATAATTAAGATGGCAGGAATTTCCAGAATATAGCCTTAAGGATTTTTAAAAAGAAATCACACTTCGCTTCGAAAGTGAACTGTGGTTTTTACATAAAACTCATGTATCTTACATTATAAAAGTCCCCGGTTCCTAAGCATTACATTTAAAATGTTGACTAATTTGCCTAAAACAGAGTTATTCCGTTCGGCTGGAAACATTTGCTGGTTGATGCGAAATGAAGAAAATAGAAATCGAAAGTGGTTTGCAAAAACGATTTCTTCATTAAATGTAATTTTTTTTATTTGCAATTTCAAATTATACACAAAAAGTCATCCTTCATTGTCTCTGTTGGGTCTTGTAGACTATTGGGTTATGCCTTGGAGTCAAAATCCTCGCCTGATTTGATGCCAAAATTAGATATATAACTGCAGCTAACATAATTTTGATTCCTGGAAGAAATGAAGGGAGACTGACAGTCGCCTACAAATAAATCATGTTGAATGGAGAGCATATTCTATTAAAATTGCTTGCCTTTTTTATATACTTTGACAAAGGTTTGATAAGAGGATAAAACATTCTACCGTATATGTGGATTTTTTTAAAGGTTATTTACTTTTATTTGTGTCCGATTAATTTTGCTGAATAATTTATTGGCATTTTTGTAAGGGAAAAATGATACAAAATGGAACGAGGCAACAAGATCTAAAAAAGGGCACAAAGCCTGGATTGATTATTGAATCTAAGTAGTCAGCTACGCGGACTTGTTGACATACTTACCGGACATCTACACCTTGAAAACAAAAGTCAAATCTTATACAACTTAATTTTATCGTCGGAATCTTAGTATGATTAGTAAGAAGAAAGAGTGTAGAAAAATATAAGATAACAATTATTTGTTTTACACCTTACAGAACCGGAGATATTTTTTCAAAATAAATAGCGTAAATGTCGTGACAATTCAAACAAAACGTTTGCAGAAGAAATTTGTATTAGAGAAATTCCCAAAATTCTTACGCGCAAAAACACCTAGATTTTTTTTTTTAAGTACAAATATCAACTACTTATTGGATTTTACTAAAAATGTTCAGTACTTATCTAATAAAGGACACGTATTGTTTTAAAATAAGTTTCCATTCCAAATTTCGCAAAAAATATTTTTCCATGTGATTATACCCCCCCCCACACACACACACACACTTCCACCAATCATGAGTTTTACACATATGAAAGATAAATCCATGGAAATATGAATTCTGTTTACTTATATGTTAGGACTAATTTCGGTTAAAAGATGAGAAATCTTCAAATCGATATGTTTTTTATAGAGATTTTTTAAAAATCTGTTCGATTAATTAGATTATTTTTTAAATTCTTGTTTTATTCTTTCACTGTTTGCCAAACTCTGATATTTTGTTAATTATAAATCGACGATATGATTAATCAAATATAATCATTGAAAAAAAAAATAACGCGGTAGTTTTTTTTGTGTGTTTTTGCTTTTCTATAAAAGCTTTTTGGTAAGTATGGCCAGAGGTCAACTCAAAGGCACCGCCGTTTTTATTTTCTTTGTTTAATTTGTTACTAATTGAAAGAGTCATTCTAGTCAAGATTCGGATACAGCCCTTATCAAGTGTTTCAAGTGTTTATTACTGTTTAAGTTTAATTACGCTTTACCATTTAAAACCAGGAGAAAAAGATTTTTCAGTAGCCAGGGATTAAGGCAAGCCTTTGTTATAGAATAGCGTTATTATAAGTATAATGTATTAGGGAAATGCATTGCAAAAAGATTTAATATGGAAATGCATTGGAAATCAGAAAGAAAAATTATCAGGGATCAATGCAAGCGTCCTTCACAGAATAGGACTATTATATGTATGTTTGAGAAGAATTGTAAATTAATTTAGTATGAAAATATACTGAAATTCAGGAAAAAAGAATTGTCACTGGTCAGGAATAAAAGCAATCGTTCTTTACAGAAAATGATTATTATAGGTATAATGTAAATGCATGTTGATGATTGTACCATATAAATGCATTGCAAATAATCTTACTATAGAAATGCACTGAAATTGGCCAGGAATTAAAGCAAGTGTTGGTTACAGAATATGGTTACTATAGGTATACTGTAAATGCATTTTACTGATTTTACTATAGAAATACATTGCAAATAATTTTACTATAGAAATCCTCTGAAATTCAGAAAAAAATAGAATTGTCAGTGGTCTGGAATTAAGGCAAGCATTCTTGATAGAATAGAATTAGATGTATAATATTTGTAGAAATGAACTTCTATGACCCGCACAAGCTGACACATTAAATCTCTCTGTCATCAGTCTTTTACTATTGAGTATGAATGGAGCATTTCTGTAAAATAAAATAAAATCATGCATTAAAAGAGAAGCAATTGGTAGAGGAGAAAATGAATTTGGGAATGATTTGCAGCCTTAGAAACACTTAGAAATTGCTTCTCCGAACAAACATACGCCGATCTTTTAAGCCTGATTCCTAATATCTCGCCAATCGCTTTGATCTGATGATCTCAAACCCTTGACCATTGCGCATGGACAAAATGAACGCAAGGCTTTTCTCTTCCGTTACACAGATAAGATTTCCTTGCTTGTATGCATTTGATTTTTCATTTGTTTCTAATAGTTTCAACAGCATCAGGTTGCTTTGAATGTACGTCTTTTTCTTCATCGGTATTAAACTTCTGATTAAGTTTCCAGTCGGCCAATTTGATGAATGCAACCGAGACCCTATTACCCGCAGTGATTTCTCGCTTAGCTCACCAGTTCAATTTCTTCATTGATGTGGATTCATATCTTGTGAATAGCGATGATTTTAGTTTTGCTCCATTAGATTGTATTTATTTCATTTCAACCGGGAAGCGATCGGCAAACCATCAAAGAGTAATATGTTTAACATGAAATGTTATAACGGCTGAGTAGATAGACGAAATCTACGTTTTATGGTTTCTATAAAACATTGTCAAGAGTGCGAGCAGCAGAAGGATTTTAGTATTTCATTACGATATGTGGCAGTCATAACCAATGCTAGCGATATCTAATTAGACGATGCTTGTTTCAAAAACATTCGATAAATAACAGCGAATTGAAAGCTCTCTTTGATGCTCTACAACTTATACCGTTCTCTCTGTGTGCAATTGTCCAATTTAAGATTCGTTCGCAAATCAGAAGAACGCTAGATTCTGTCGGAGATATAACTGCTGAAATGATATTAAATTCACACTATGGATTCTGTGTCGTGACTGTCAGCAGTTATAGTGATGAACCTTTGGAAAATAATAAATAAATAATTTTACTAAGTTCTTGGACTTTAGAAAATGCCACTGCACATCTTTAAAATATAGGAATAAAACACAAAGTTATAAGTCATAGTATCTTGATTTTTTTATCAGATGAAGCATTGTCAACAATTATTAATTTTAACTAGTGTTTCTTGCATCTTAATTTTATTTGCTTTTCATCGCAACTACTCAGATCGTCTTTCGACGGTCATTAGTAAACAGCGCGGATCGGAAATAAAGAATAAGCTCCTGGGAAGACTTGAACTAACATCCGTTTTGCCTTGGGAAGACTGTCTATGTACTAAAGCTGCTCTACTGATTGAGCTACTAGAGCTTTAAGATTGGCGGAAGATCAAATATAATCATTTAAGCTCACTCTTTATTTTCCCCGATCGCCCGCCGCCATATTATATGTTATTGTCTGTATGTACAATAGTAGTGTAAGTAGTAGTAATATTATCTTCAATTTATATTAGATGAATCATTGTCATTGTAATTCTTTTATTAGTAGTTCTTTCATCTTAATTTCAATTGCTTTTCATCGAAACCACTCAAGCCGTCCGTCTACAGCTGTGTGTAAACAGCATGGATCGGAAATAAAGAATAAGATCGCGGCGAAACTTCAATTCGCCTCCCATTTAACCAGGTAAACCGATCTTTCCGTGAGAGCTGCTTTACTTATTTAAGCAACGAGAGCTAACGGTTAGCAGAAGATCACATCTAAACATATAAACTTGTAACTTTTCCCCCGATCGCTAGCCATATTTGATGTTACTGTTTTATTTACATAATCTAGTAGTATTAGTAGTAAGATGAAAGAAATACTAGTCAAAATTAATAATGGTTGACGATGCTTCATCTAAATAAAATCAAGATGTAATGAAAAGTAACTGAAATTATGATGAAAGAAATACAAGTTAAAAATTAATAAGGGTTGACAAATTAGGTTGTCTGAATTTCTCAGATAAAATATTGTCTTTATTAATTTTTTGGAGTAGTTGTTCTTTGGTGTTATTTTTGTTGCTTTTTATCACAACGTAAAAGTTGTTTTAATTTCTACGACTGACATGGACACCGCAGCACACATCATTTCAATTTAGTCACATAGCTACATTCTTCATTATCCGATTTGTACTCTACGCCATATTGTTTGTTTCCACTTAGATGTAATTGCCTTAGGTTTGCTGAATTTCTTACATAACGCATTGTCATTATTATTGATTTCGGATTAGTCTTTCTTTCATCTTATTTCTATTGCTTATTCACATATAGTAGTAATAAAACGTAATCATCCAAACTTGCACGAATTTCTTAGATGAAGCATTGCAAGTATTAATTTTTGACTAATTTTTCTTTCGTCTTATTTTTTTGTTATTTTTCATCGAAACGCTCAGATAGTTTTTACTATCTACGACCGTTAAGTAAGCAGCAGGTTTTGGGGAAAATAAGCTTCCGGTGTGGCACTGTCCCTGCCAGACAGGCTCCTGATCGATAGGGGATGCGGGGTCAGATGTCGTCGGAAGCTTATTCTTTATTTCGGATTCAAAAGAATGTTAAAAACACGAACGATAAAGGGCAACAATAATAAGATTAAAGAAAATCTAGTCAAAGATTTAATAAGATTTAAATATTTCAAATCTTATTTCTTTTACTTCTTTGCTGTTAAAATGTGTAATATATGGGGTTGTGATCTAACATAATGACGTGTTGTCAAACACGCTCTTGGAACGTTTTCTAATTAAAATTAAATATTTATTTGGAAACTATTTTTAAAGATAAAAGGAAAATAAATCATTCACACTATATGAGCACAATTAATTTGTTATTTCGACAGTTCAATTTCACAGGAGATATAAACTTACCTAAGCTTGTTGATCGATTTCGATCTTTTCTTATTAATTGGCAGGGTTCAGCTAGTAGAAACAAAAACGAACCATCATTGACGCATTTTTCCATCAACCTATCCAATTTTTACACTGCGTTTAATGTCCAGGTCCAGGAAACCGAACACTGAATTCTCTAGTCTAACAAGTTGGGGGTTTGGATGAATTTGTGGTGAGCAGGGGTTAAACAATGCTCTTGTATAAACTCAACTTATAGTCCAGAAAATGTGGTCATTTTTCTAACTCTGTAGGCTGATTTCTAAAAAATAGATAAATTAATAAAAAAAAAAAGATTAATGTGAGAGACAAAATAAAAGATGTCTTAAAAGTCGGCATTCGATGCCTTAAAAGTCGGCATTCGAAATCCGTTTTTTTAGGTCCGGAGTGGGGGTTCTAGATTCAAACACCAGTGGCAAATACCCAACTATCTCAGCCATGAGACAACCCATTGATATTTACTAAAGTTAACTTAATTTAACACAAGGCCACGAAAGTGTGGTACTCACTATATTGGCTATGGTCTGTGAGACAACTCGCTAACAATTACTCTACGGTAGGCGCCCTGGAACGTAAGCCGGTAACATTTTGTTTAACAATCAATAAAATAACAAATACACGAGTGTTATCTGTCGACTTCACAGTTGGATTATTTAATAAATCTCCACGTTTGCCTCGAGACATTTATTGAATGCTGTTAGGTTTTGTTGTTGAAAGTCCGGTAAAAATTTACCTTACCGCATTTTTACCTTTCTTAAAATACAAAATCATAATATACCGAAAATGCTGCTTATTTTCTTCCATCTTCCATGTTAGAATCAATAAACAAAAACTCACCAATTTTAGCCCTGTAATATTACTATCGTCGATCACAGCACTCTGCGTCGACAAGCTCTTCGACCGCTAGAGCAAACAGCGTGAAAATCGGAAAGCTAATCGTCGGTAACCACTTCTTTACATTCAATTTTCCCGCTGTTTGCTGTATCGGTCGAACAGTTTATCAACACAGGGTGTTGTGTTAAAAGCAGGGATAGTAATATGAAGTTGGTCTGAAATATCATTTAAAAAAAATATTTATTAGGGTCAGTACAGCACAAGGTCAAATGGGTTTAGGGGATATTGTGTTATACTAATCTGACAAGTGGGGAGGGATTGCCTTCTTTGAAAATCAGCATTCTAGATCCTCATGTGTACCTGAGCTCGAACATCGACGCCGGTGTCGACTGCATAATAATTTAAGCCAACAAGCAGGCTTAAGTATTATTTTCTATGACATCCCCATAACTTGTAAATCCTGCCCTTTTCACATTATTTGCTTCGTCGCGACCTTCTCATTTCTTCGATTTAAGAACTCTATTAGATTGTTGCATATGAAACATGGTTTTTTGAATACTAAAATGCAGGATGATGTAGACAACAGAAAACGATGAATATTGGATTAAAATATGACCTATTTGAAGCCATAACTTTTTCTCCAACGATCCGTAATGATAATATGCCATTTCTATCAAATCCTTTACTCTTGGTGGTCACAAATTCAGTAAAAGCACGAATTATGGCTTCTCTGTTATTGAACCTTTTATTACTGATATGAAGTTAAAAGATCTGTAGGAAAAATGTCAGGTGAATTTGCAGGATGCAGCAATAATTCATATCCCAATTCTCGCTTAGACACGGTCAGCTGAGAGATGTGGGGCCTGGCAATATCATGAAGCATTTCATTCAGTTCATGTAGGATCAATTTTACAACTTTTTAACCTGTCTTCTTGACTTGACATGACGTAATATGCTCCGATGTTTATTAATCATATCCATATTTCCAGACTTAAATCAATTGAACCAAGTTCACACTGCAGTAGTGATCACTCCAAATGTTTTGTTGACATTATCAGCAGCATGAGCAGCATTATGTTCTAATCTAAAATCGTACTTGAAAAATAGTACTTATTTGGTAGACACGATTGCTGTTAACGGCTCGAAGACATCCGGTAATAAAGAATTATATCTCTATTTCCATTGAATCATCAAAGAATGCAATCACATTTGTGAATCTCTAACTTTTACCATTATTCTCTACGATGTAAGAAAACGGCATTTTACATGTAAAGAGCTAATATTGTAACTTTTTGCGTTTTGATGTGATTTATTTTCAGACGGATCCTGAAGAAATCTGTTAAATCCTCGCAGGTTTTTAGATTGAGGTTTTGTCAAACAAATGAACTCAGTCCTCTTAGGTTGTTGAAGCAATTCCTTTAGTGTCGTTTGATTCGGTCAATTGATTTTTCTTTTTCCACCCCTAAACACACACACGTGCCCACAGTGTCTCTCTAAATTCTTCCAATGTCTGCTTCCTGCAATGCAAAACAAGATTAATATGATTAACATCTTTTCGGTACATTCGCATTTAAGTACTCTCATATTCTGGTTAATAGCTCCACGCGGGTTATATTTTATCGTTTTAGTAGACTAGGAGCTTTGACGCACTCTCCTCTGAGACAACGTTCTTCGTCAAAGTTACTTATTGAAAGAAATCTCTCCGAAGGACATTTGCATCCCAGCAATGGTCATTAGAATAAAAGGAAAAAAATGATTGAATTCTTTTTCGAATGCTGATTATTGATCTTTTGATGCCTTAAAATCCCCTGAAGAAAGAGATTGGTTTCCAGGAGTTTGATAAAGAAATTAATACTGGTCTATATTGCTTTTTTCTTTAATATCATTCTGTAGTGGTGAGACGAGCCTTGAAAATGAAAGATGAACATACAACACTCAATTAAGAGAGAGAAAGCTCCTGGAAAAAATAGACCTTTCTAGTTGATTAAATACGAAAAGAAATCTTTAAACTTATTCCCTTTGCGAACATATACAACTTGTCTCTAAAGATTCTCAATGAACTTTTTATGGTCGTGCATTATTTTCAAGTAAAAAAATGACTGTTAACATCTTTTAAAAATCAATATAAACTGCGTATTAATACGTTGGTGTTTTTCCTCACAAGATCATAAACAGAAGCTATTGATAAGGGTGTGAATATTGTTACTGACGCTGCTACTACTACTGCTGCGTCTGCTACTACTACTACTAATACTACTACTGCTACTACTACTACTACTTCTACTACTAAGAATACTACTAAAAAGACTACTACTACGAAGAGTACTACTACGAAGACTACTACTAAGAAGACTACTACTACCAATAATAATAATAATTATTATTAATTAATTAATAATCAATAGAGATCAAACAGTCAATCATATAGGTGAAGGAAGTAATTAGCTCTGGCTGTGGATATTTACATGCACATGCTGTGGTTACATATATGAATGTGTATAAATATGTGGTTTGTACATTAATACGTGAAAATAATCTACATCTTAGAGATAAACTGAAAACTATACATACATAAAGAGATGCATTCATTTCCACATATTAGCACAACTTGTTTCTTACAATATACCCTTTTCATAAACAAAGTACTGAAAACTTTTATTGAAATTCGTTAATTATTTGATTTTTTTGAGATTTTTAAATCTGGGAGAAATAACTTTTAAAAAAATATTAGTACGGTTGGCCTGTTGCTGTTGTCAAAAGTGCGACCACATACACCGTAAAAAAGTCTCGGAAGAAAACGAAGTACAATAACAACTTTATTTTATCGCAAACTAAATCATTTTGAATTAGCCTTTAAATGACGCGCTAATCTAATTTGTTGGCGCGCTATTCAATTTGATGGATAATAAAAAGTTAGCGCGTTAATCGAAATAGTGCCACTCGGAACCGTGTTAATCGGGTGTTTACTGTATTTTCGCAGAAATAAATTGGCCGGCTTTCTAAATATCTAAAATGAATACGATCGCATGAGATCACTATACTCGTATCAATTGCTTTAAAGAATATTCTGACAATCTTCAATTGGTCCGGGAAAGTTGATTCTATCAGCATATAGTTGCTTCCAAGCAATTACGAAAACATTTATATCTTACCTTTATAAACACTCGCAAAAACATTAACATAATGAACAAATGTAGAACCCAAAATGAAATGCTATTCTTAAAAGTTTTACAATAAATCCTTTTTATCCCTGGCAAAAATTATGGAATCAGCTTTTTTTATTTTGCAGCAAATAAACAAATCACAGATATGACACAAAACAATGTTTTTACATTTTGGCTTCATGAAATATACCTCAAACAAATTAGATTAAAATATTTAAATTATTGGAATATTTTTTCCCCAGTTCATGGAATCACTCACAGCTGAAGAAAAAATTATGGAATCACCAACAAAAGAAAATCACGATTAGTGTTTTGTTGCTCCTCCTCGGGCTTTTATGACGGTCTGTATTCTTTGAGGCATGGACTTCACTAATGAAAACAATATTCTTTATCAAGCTGGTTCCAACTTTCTCTAATAGCGGTTGACAGATCAGCTTTGTAGGATGGAGCCTTGTCATGACTATTTTTTTAAAAATTTCCACCATGAATTTTCAATTGGATTGAGATCCGGACTGTTTGCTGGCCATATTATTGAGTTAATATGCCCTGAAGAAAAACATTAACACTCTTTGCTCTGTGGCAAGATGCATTATCTTTCTGAATAATGACTTTATCATCACCAAACTTATTTTCTCTCGGTAGAATGACAAAAAATGTCCAATATTTCAAGGTACATCAGCACATTGAGTGTTGGAGTAATGATTGCCATCTCCTCTGGTCCTTTACCTGACATGCAATCCCATA
>VCCN01003880.1:5267404-5279599 GCA_006491835.1 Architeuthis dux
GAGATAAGGATAGATATCAATGAACCTCGCACATTGTTTTACGATGAATATCAATAAAGAATATTTATCTAGGGGACAAGTTAAAGTGTTCAACTTTTTGGTACAATGCAACTGCGAAGCGCACTCGTATAGGAAATCTATAAGTATAGGAGAAGCACTTCTTCTTCTTTTTTTTTAAAAAGCAATCACGGAAACCCTTAAAGGGAAATTGTTGCTTTTGTTGTTACTTATTTTCTTCTTTATCTGATCTTCGTCCATTTATTTCCTTTTCGTATTCTTCTTCCCATCCTCCCACCGACAAGTGTCCAGCTTAGAAATCGACTTCTCTGATTTGGCTTCAACCCTTTTGCTCGATGCGCATGCGCAGTCCACTGACCGACAGCTCCCTAGCCTGTCCACTTTCTTGCTATAGATCCATGTTTCTTTGGCGACATCTTCCAATATTTACCAGAACATGTTAAATCTTGCCGCCGGCAGATGTTCACCTATGAACGTTCGACCACTTTGACATCAAACTTGCTTCTTCTTTGATATTCGATCAAGTCCACTCCACATTTCGGCAATATTAGTTTTCTTGCTAACATAACGTTTGCATCAACACAAGATAAGGGAGAAATGTAGAGATGTGTCGGTGATCTAAGTCTTATCATGGAAATACCTGGACTTTACATGCTTAGATGTGGGGCACACGATCTGGCCCTTCCAGCAAGGATGTTGTTTCTTTTAAAAAATAGAAATAAAATGATATGTCGGTAATATATTTGGCTGAAGTTCAATCTTCTCGCTTGTACCATTTTATACACCTTTCCACTGTTGTGGGCCGATTTGTGTAAAGATGGACATTGACTTACGACAGCGTTCCATGCTGACGAGCCCACCAGATTTTTAATATCCTCTATAATGTAGCCAGCAAGTTACCAATATGATAAAGCAGTTATTAACTTTCAAAAGTAACATGCTGTGTGATTTGGATTTGATCTAGATATTTCTTTAGATTAGTCGGGTAAAGGACAAGAGTAATGGAGCGCTCGACGAGAATAAGACTGAATACACGAGCGAACGGTCTACTAGACGTGCTTGCGAGCTAGCTCTCTACGGTGGGCACTCTAACCGAGTTCACATATACAGGTTCACCCCGCTATTTAAAAGTAGAGCGTTCTTATAAAAAAAACCTGTCGTAAGCCGAATGGAGTATAGCGAAGAAGCAATTACATTATTTGATATGGTAACAATTCTAAGCGTTCGCAGACCCCCAAAATGGCGATATTGGTATGTTTGGCTGAGTAGTCAGAAATTGGGGTGGTGGTAGGTACAGGATACTGGGGTATAGGAGAGAGGGGGAGAAGGTGCGCTGCCTCAATGACGGTTCGCTGCCAAACAAACGTTGAACGCTATTTTCGCTTTTCGTCTCTTTTGTAAAGGCGGAAAAGTGGCTTAAAGTGAACTTTCGAAAAGCGGGGGATACCTGTATGTTGTTTGAATTTACAGATCTATTTAAATTTTAAAACTTTATTACATTAAAAATAACAACTGTTATCAACTGATTATTGTCAAGGTTAACAATGGCTGTTAGTTGTTATTGCAACTGGGCGGCATTTATGACAAAGGTCTTTCCCAAAGTGCACATTTATCCACTCACGTTTCCACCAGACATCTTGGCATAGCAGCGATCAGACATTTTGGGTCATGATGGGACAGACTGCAGGGAGAAGTGAATTCATGCCTCTCCCAATGATATTAGGGCTCAGTGAAAACAAGCAGCCTCAGCCTAAATTCGAACTTGGTTGGCCGGTTCCGTTTTCGGTGTTGACAACCTTTTTGCTACTTTGCACCTCCTAAAATGACGGCAATAACCAGAGTAATAATGACCACAATACCAACAAAGCCAGCGCTAACACGACTGCGTGAGGTGTCGTAACGGTTATCGGTACGAAAAAACGGACTCGACGAGATGAGTTCGATCTCACGTTTGGACTGCTTATGTTCACCTTAGGAAAGGCGTAATGGTTAACAAGCTATTTTCACAGGTCAATTCGCTAATGTAATGAGTTCTATCTTCACTGCTATTCGTTCTGGCAGACCGCCACACTAAACCAAGATTTGTAAATAATTAGACCATTCCTCGTGACTAAGATAATTATTTTTACTTTAAAAAGCCTGATTGTTCAATATCCTGGTCTTAGGGAAACAAATGAAAAAAAACAATATATCCTGGTCTTAGGGAAACAAATGAAACAACAAACAATGAAGAATAAAAATAGACTCAAATATCGGATCTGATGAATTTCTGTCAAATTAGATATAAAGATCAATTTAATTTGTCATATCAATCATATTTACTCACTCAAAATCGAAACTGTTCGATTGGTGTTTACCAGTTATCAATACATTGTCTGCAAGAATTATTAAAAAGCAGTCTCAATCATTTTGCAAAGGTAATCAGTGATCGATTATTTCGGTGATAGATTCAATATATGCATCTTCGATTTGGTCATTTGGAAGAAATAATTAAACGAAAATAACCCACGTACATACCTGGTATATTTCAACAAAGACAAAAACGACCTGAATATTTCTTAATTATGGTAGAGCAGTGAATTGGAGATTATCATGTAAAAGGTTCATTTTCTCATAACGAATAAATGAATCCAATACTGTATTACATGCAACTTTCAGCAAATGCGAACCCCTATTCAGAATTAATTCTCAAATATATAATAATGTAAACTGTTATTTCACTATGGCACAATGTCACCAATGCGGCGCACCCAGTGATGATCAATGTCATTAGCGTAGTAATGATCTGAGAGACTATATTGCTAATCACCACACCACGGCGAGAGACCTTTAGGTAACCATCGATACTTCGTAAGTTTAGTACGGCACAAGTTCGCAAATTTGTGGCAGACAGAATCGAACTCACTACAGCAGTAACGGTCTGCTAAACTAGCTTGCTAGCCATCACGGTACGACGAAGCGACTATTTCCTAAGTTAGCTTAGCACGACACAAGATCATAAGACTGTGATACCAAGATAAGAGCGAACTCGCTGGTCTGCTAGACTACTACACGGTGAGGCTCACTCTTGTAAACTCTAATCAAACAAATTGTGGTCCTTTTTTATTAGTCCTCACCACGTTGAATAATTATATCTATTACAGGTCACCATATTTTTGTTTTGTTAAATAAAAGAAAATTAAAGCCCCAAACACAAACTAACCTTTGCCTTGACTGACTGACTAACGCTAATCCTAAACATAACCCTAACCTAAAGTTATTATCTCGATAAGATAACAAGCCTGGTTGCTCCAGAGTCAAACTCTGTTCCTACTTCTACTTCCTTGCGTAATTCTACTATACATTTTGGAGGCATGTAAGACATGTCAGTTTGGCGCAGGATAGAAATCACCTGTTCGCGAGTTCAAATCTCGGTAGTTAAATGCTGATTTTATATATCAGTTTACCCTATTTCTGGTGAGGATTGTCCTTGTGCTTGTTCTTGTTACATGGGAGTTTGACAATAACAGCCAAATTGCCGAGCTGTCCTTAACTTTTTTTTATTTGCATTTATTTGGCAAACAAATATACGGTGAGCTGTAATAGCTACAATTATTTAGTATAGTTTATGACCACTTGTTATAATAAATTCCATTTTAAAACATTGAGATTATATATTTATCTGGAAGAGGGAAACTCCTGTAGAACGATGGTTCGCTAGTCTCGTTGACCATTGCTAATGGAGTGAATTCCATCCTTACTGGATGCTCCACACAACATTAAATCAGACTAGGCAAAGCGTAGTAAATAGCCTCACTTGATGCACCAAAATAGTAGCCCTGTGTCAGAATAAGTGTAAGCTTAGTAAAAAGATATGTTACAGTGGTTGTTCCAGTTCTTATATATGCATCCCAAATTGACCGTGTGCCCTGCTAAGCTAAGCTTAATATATGTTAACAAATGATATGCCTCACCGTGGAACAATTCGAAGACAATTCCTACTGTTGTGAGATTGATCATCACCGGGTACTGCATATTTGTGCTAATCCACCGCTAATCTACTGAGTTCTAGCTTTACTAGGTACCCCACATTTATGCTGTGTTGAGTAAAGCTTGTTTACAATAAATTTCGTTTAACACATTAAGATTATATATTGGTCTGAATGGACGCTTGGAGGAATGGTTAACAAGATGTCTTGCAGACCATTACTACTATTCTATTGACTTCGATCCCCACTGGATGCCCCTCAGTTGCAGCCTTATGCAAAACAAATCCAAGCTTAGTAAATCTCAATATAACTTGACAGGTGTCAGCGAGCCCCTTGCTAATCTATATTATAATAAACAACGTGTCTGCACACTTCCGTCAGCCACACTTTAAAAATAAAAAACAATTTCGTGGAAATATGTGGGGATAGAGAAGATGTTATGAGAATGGAATTGCAACACAAATAGCGCAAAGAGAACAGGCGGAAGGAGAGAGAGGCAGGGTAGGGGTACGCAAAATGGTAAGGGATGAAACATAAAGATTCGCTAAAGGAGAATGGCTGAACTCGGCCGTCGAGAAAAATAGAAAAGTGAGAAAGTGGAATGAGGTGGAATTCAACTTGTTTTCGAGTGTCTATGAGTAGAAGAGTTGGTTGAGTGCCAGGGATTGTCGCTTCAGGCAACTCCCATGAGTTGTTCAGCTACTACAGTGCTTTAGATTTCCAGTCCTAGGTATACGGTTAGCAAATCAACGGATATTTTACTAGTATCAATAATTATGATACTAGTAAATCCCATCGTAGTTATTTAGCAAACCGAGTGATTTCAGTTGGAAATATTTGTAAAATAATTATACTATGATTCAAATGTGTTTGTGAGGAGAGAAAGATCTTCAAATGTGTATGTCAGGAGAAAAAGATTTGTGCAACGTTCAACGTCTGCTAGACGAACTGTGAGTTTAAAATATGTAATATAACCACCGTTCCCGTCGTCGGTTGGTTGGCTCTCAGCTAATACATCGGCCGGCAACCCAATGTGTTAGATAATTTTAAAAACTTACAATTGCAAGCAGAATCTGCGGTCAGCACGACCTCTGCTGTAATAACTTTGTCGTTGACATTAATTCTTTCTCTAACTAATAAGTGTCAACATTATTTTGCATGGTTTGCATTTAGCACAGTCACCTTGCCGTATAATATGTACATTAACAAGTCTGTTAGTATTTTCTGCTGGTAATTTGTATTGCTTCAAGCTTTCGTTCTGACTGCTGGTATTGGGTGACCAATTATGTTCCTTCGGTTTATTAAGTTAAAATAAAAGACCTTTTCAAAAAGATGTTCGACACTTACTGTATTGACCAATATATTTACCGTTTTGTTTCATTCTATTCTGTCATCTTTCAGAATTGTTATCTTTCTCAGCAAAATAAAACTGCTCTGGGTTCCTTTTGCAGTTTTGTGGTGAATACAGCAGATGAGCTAATACTTGCCAACCCAGCTGTAATCATTTTGACTGGTAACCAAAGAAACATGTGGTCTACCATTATCCTGATGGAATAATACACACTTCCTCTTAACTAATTCTGGACGCACGCACGCTTTTCGTCGTGTGCTCCCTCCAAATGGTATAATCGGGAGAAATACTTGTTCGAATTAATCTTTTGGTTCTCCAGACGGAGCCCATAGTAGATGATTACCTTCCAATCTCACCATATACACCGCATCACCTTCCTTGGATGAAGACTGTACAGTTAGTGTTGGTTCATGTCGCTTGCCCCACGATCTCTTGCGTTTTATGTTATTGTAAAGTATCCGTTATTTCTTTAAAAACAGAACATTTTCGGTACGTTGAAGTAGCGAATGGCACACAAAGATACGGCCCAGTACGTTTGTTGTGCTTAAGTATGAGCTACACATAAAAGCGACTAACATAACCAAGCTGATGCAAACGCTTCATTTGGATATTTTGTATCTAGGTCGTATAACGTAGTTTGGTCACTAGGTATGTCTTAATTTGATAGCCATCAACCTCAACTGGTCTACCCGACTGTGTAGCATCATTCAGAGAGAAACACTTTTGACACGTTCGATCATTTACAGTATCGTCTTCATAAGCCACACAAATCTTTTTGCGTTTAAGTAGCATTTTTACCTTTAAAAAGTGATATTATACTGAAAATGTTGCTTTTTTATTTCATCTTCAAAATTACAATCAGTAATGAAAAATACTATTGATATGAGAGCTGTCATAATACAGTTAAAAGAGATCTTTTTGAATGAAGTTAGTTAAAACTTAACAGTTCAAGTGTCATCTAACAACAAATGCGGGAGAATTTTTTGGTTACACAATATAACGGTCGTTGACTACTTTGTTATAATTACAGTCAGGTACGTAGAATAATGATATTTGGTCAGTATTAATCCACATGCAAGTGGACATGGCTTTTAGGTTGGCACTTAAAAACAACCTGACAGACTTTAGCATTAACACCAGTCATCAAAAAAATATCCTCACTCTTCCTTTTTAAGCATCTACAAGTGGTGCTACCGAAGGTCGGGATCTTTAGTGCCTAGGTTAATTGTAGCATAACCGGTTGTAAATGTCGACATGCAAACGACAGGAGAATCGCATGTCTCCAAAATATACATAAGTGCATTTCTTCTCGCTGATGAAACGTCTCGTTCCAGGGTTGCACATTTACAGGAAAGAAGAATCTGTGGAAGGAAACAACCAGTTAGTCCATACAGGAAAATGCTCTCCCACGTCTCGGGGAGAAAGACGACAAAATCCAGTTATTTCAAGGAAAAATGGGTTCCTTTTATTTCTGTTGATAAACATCGATGCCGTGCAGGTTCTCGGTTCAATCAGGGTATTGAATTATGTTTTGTTGAAATTCTAATAAGTGGTTTAAGTTCTGTGCCTAGTTACTTTACTGAAAGACTGACCATGATGATAGTAGTAGCTTAGGCCACATCCTCTTTCTTCCCCACTCCACTCACTCCCGCACCATGACGGGTGAGGAGTGGAACTCCCAGGTTGTTGACCCTCTTGCTGCCTAACTGACTCCGGATTAGATCGACGCCCCTACCCCAAATACGCGGAGCTGATTGGTCGAACGCATCTTCTTTGTTCCTTTACTTCCCCTGTGACCTCGGTCATTCGTTTGACCCATATTCTAGCCCATAAATGATACCCTAGCGCAAATCCCAATACTATCTGTACCCTCCTTCCTTCAGTAAGCGAACACACGACCAGAGTGTATTTCATTACACTGGTGTGAATGCTCCATGAATAACTTACTGGGCCTGAATATGGATGTTTACTAAGTTTAGCTTAGTCTGGCACAAGTACACAAAGTTGCGAATTCACTATAATAAATAGTCTGCGATGGGAGCTTTCTCATCATTGCTCCACGGCGAGGTGCCCATAAATATTTGCTAGGATCGAAAACAATGAGCTAACAAATCGGTCTCCGAGAGGCGCCACATATGCACATTTGTTTAGCCTAGACTGACACAGGGTGTCGATGGCCAACGATGCTAACTAGTCAACCATCACCCTACGATGGGCACCCATCAGGATCTGATTACAGGTTCCACTTGGAACTTGCAATAATACACCGTATATACGCGTATATATATACACGGTAGATAAGTTGCACCTCCTTTATGTTTAAAAAATGTTTGCTTCAGCCATTTACACGTCATAAGTCGCACGTTACTTTTTGTGAATACTGTTTGCAACTGTGCGGTTGCGTGCGTTCCCACGATCGCAAAGATCGGAGAGAAATCGTGGATTTTGCTCTCTGAAACAGTGTTTAGTTTCATTATCAAACATAATGTCCATGTGTTTAAATAATAAAAGTATTCAGCTGAAATAATCCCAATCATTGTCAATACAGCATAGCTCTGGAACAAACACACCAACCAATGTCACCCAGAATCTCCTATTTTAACTCCTATGTGGGAGTGAAATGGTAAAAAATACTGTTCTATTTTATTGAGTTTTTGTTAGGTAGAAATAACAGAGATGAATCCAATTTAACCCCAAACAATGTAAGTCAGTATTACTTGCACAGTTTTATTCTTCAGAAAAAAATCTGAAAAATTCAGAGCGGCCAAGCTGGTTTTTTTTCCTCATCTATTTAAATATATTTGTTTGTTTTTAAATAAGCGCTAAGGCCAGTCAGTTCTTACGGGGTGGCTGCATATCAAGGTGCAGTTATTCAATACGGTATAACACACTAAATATATACTGAAAAGGCATCTCTTTCGCCAATGAATGTGTATTGTGTACCCATTTGTGAAAAGATTTCTGCGGTGTTCTTATTTTTACAGCGCTTGTTTGCAAAACCTGAAAAATCTTTCCTCGACACCCCGAAAGCGACATGTTGCAACCTATTGTAGTGGCTCGTTGATCGATAGTCTTCTGTAACTTCTCTACCCGACACACAGACACAATCACTAGTGATTCTACCAGCACGAGTTGTTCATTACTAACACGAGCTTGTTATCGCTCTTTTCCCCTCTCTAAACTTGTTTTATTTACTCCTTTTCTTTCTTTTTGGTATTTATTAAGCTTAGCTTATTATGGCACAAGGCCAAAATGGGACAAGGAAGACTGTGTTGCGTCATACCCAGAATGGAGTACTTGTGCATATTGATATTTTCTTGGGTTTAGCTTAGAACAATACAAATCTAAATGAGGTTTAAGTTACGTAATTCCCATCGGTGCGAGAAGCCGTGATTTCGGTTTCAGGTAAAAGGCTAGGATTTCAAATGCTGCTTTTCAAGGCAGGTAGACTGTATCCACTTGAAGATTAGCATAAAATATTCTTCCTGCCTCCATTTATCGGCATTTGGCCTTTCTCATATTAAGCAAAAATAATAAATCCCGAAATTAGAAAGATTGCGTTGCGCTAATCTCCCAACTGGGGAGGACCTGTTTGGCTTGAAAATCAGCATTCAAAATCCTGGCTTATACCTGGGTTGAACACTGAGTTTGCCAGTAGAGGGGAAAATGCAAATAACTCAGTCACGAGGCAGAGCTTATCCTCTTTGTTTATTAGTGTTATAGCATAGTCTGGTACATGGCCACAAACTGCTTACATAACCTGCTCTCTCTCTCTCTCTCTCTCTCTGTTTGGTATTACTAAGCTTAATACGGTACATGGACCTATGGGGAGAAATGAAGGGTTAGGGTAATCGTGTTACGCGATTTGTTTAAGGTATAGAGCCAGCCAGTCTCTTTTCACTTTTCGCCCTATTTCGTAAAAGCGAAAAGGTGGTGTAGAGTGAACTTTCAAAAGTGTGGGATACATGTGTATAACAATTGGTTGTCTACCACAACGCGATGATTAGCAGACTAGTTTGTTAGTCTAGTGAGTTCGATCCTCACTTGGTGTCCCATTGCTCTGATCATATGCCCCAAATAAGCATAGCGAAAAGGTCGCTTCGTGCTTGGGTAATAGCTTGCGAGCTCGTCTAACAGACTATTACTAATGTGTAGCAAGTAGGGTTCTCATTGTGTGTCTATGCAAACAGGTCTAATGAGTCACTCAATAGAAACCGTCACCTGACCAATGTATGTTGGTAGAATGCCGTGGTTGGGGGTGATCAATGAATAAGTTACTTCTCTCGCCTTTTGTTCGGCAGTGATCACTAAAAAAGTTTGAATTTTCAAATAAAACAAGCGTGAATGCTGCCGGATACAAATTAAGGGACCAATTTAGCGTAAACTTGCATTGCAAATTACCCCACAAAAACTATGTAGGGGGTTAAAAAAACAAGGTTTTTTTCTAGACATGATGAGGAGTACATTTTGAAATGTATAGCCCTCTAGCTCTATTAGTGCGGCCAGTACGCGTGATATATATATATATATATATATACACACACACACATACATACATACATACATAGCCAGCCAGACAGACCAACTTAAAAACAAGAAACCAATGTTGACAGTGTTCTAAAAACTAAGTGTCGTGAATTCTAAAAACAGGTGGAATATGGATGTTTACTGAGCATTGTTCATTCTGGTACAAAGCTATAGGACAACCGGTGAGGATCGAACCCATTACTATAATAAGAGTTTTAGAGAATAGCTTGCTAACCATTTTTCCACGGCGAAATGTGGCTGATCATTTATATGGGGAAATTATTTTGTATTATGAATTGAAGTGCTTCATTATTAATTTGTCACTAGTCCTTTCTACATGTTATGGTTGCTTAAGGGAACACCTTGATGGCTGCAGCATAGACTAAAAAGCTCAGATATTTTCCAGATCAAAGAAAACCTGTAAGTAAAATATTTCTAGCAAGTAAAATATCTCTTATCATTGCTAAACTTGGTAAATAACTATAACTTAGGTCTCTATATTACGGATACTCAAAGATATTCTACCAATTTTCCACTGCAAAAGAAAAAAAAGAGTTTATATATATTTTGGTCACACACACACACATACACATACATACACATACATATATATATATTTATTTATTACTTTTTTCTTGTTTCCGTACAAGAGAACGTGTGTTTGGATCCATGGAATGTAGTGTTTGTCCAAAAGTGTTGTACCGAACGCTTTCGGCTAAACAATTAGCCATTTTCAAGGTTTTCATGATTGGTTTAGCGTGTTAATGTGATGTTTTGAGTGTATTCTAAGTTGGAAGGGGTTTCAGTTGGAAAATACATTTAAAACACCCTGACCATGGCCACAACTAGTTGTACAACCAGATTCACTCTAAGGATTATTAAAGTGTATCTCGATAGATAGATAGATAGATAGATAGATAGATAGATAGATAGATAGATACGAGGGATGTCCGAAAAGTAGGGTACACACATTTACTAATCCAACATGTTTATTACTATACACTTAAAACATTGTGCAATGTTACCAACACTACTATGCTACTTTTCCTCTGCCACAATAGCGTCATCTGTGTGGAACCTTCCCGGATAAACAGACGATAATCTGAAGGAGCCAAGTCAGGACTATGCAGTGGATGCGTTAAAACATACCAACCATATCGCTGGAGCCACTCTTTTGTCAGATTGACCGTATGTGAGGTGACGTTGCTGTACAGCAGGATGACACCCTTACGTAAACTTCCTGTGGTATGAAGTTCACGAGCAACGCACCTTTTGCATCACAGAACACAGTTGCCATCAATTTCTCCACTGACTGCTGAACTTTTTGGAGGTCGGTGACGATGGATGCTTCCAGGTCATGGAATCAACCCTTGTCACCGGGATAACGTGATGCACCCAGGTCTCATCACCCATGATCATCCACCATCAGAAAATCCCCACTAGTTCCCCTATACCGTTCCAAATGCTGAAAAGAAATTGCAGGGGTGCAAGGATGGCTCCTGTCTCTTGACGCCACGTTATTCGAGGAGGGTATGCGCTTGTGCACCGAAGGGATAAATGCATCGATCTCCATGGCGACTACGTGTAAAAGTAGGATAGTAGTGCTGGTAACATATGCACACTCTTTTATTTGTAATGTAATAAACATGTTGGATTAGTAAATGTTTGTACCTTACTTTTCGGACATCGCTTGTATGCCAGCTCGTGTGTTACGTCATCATAACGCACAAATGCTGTTATGTCATGTCTAAAAGTAGAGTATTTAAAAATTGGGAGGGAAAATGAACAACATCTATAGTTCCTTTTCCTGATTTTGATATTAACCAGAAGTATGGTTGAAAGCACTAGATCTGAAACGTTTGGACAATGTTTACATTCAATGAATCTAGACATGAATTCAAGAAAAGTTAACTTAAAAAACTATTTTAAAAACGAGCATATCTTGTCAACGGTCCTTAACCAAAGTTGTATTAATGAAAGACAGCTTCCTAAATACACAATCCTTGGAAGAATTACGCAAATCAATCAGCCATCGCCTTAATCCTCCTGCATTTAAGATGTTACTACGGAAAATCTTTTAAACTAAAGATCTTACCTACAGAAATGTTTTTTTATGTTCTGTAATGTCATGTAAGTCAATTATTCACTAATAACTGTTAATGAGAGATGTTCAGAGGGATTTATGTTTTACATAGAATTAGATCCTATAGTACTATAAATAAAATGTTATTGTAGGGATCACCAGTTGTCAGCCATGGAACTGTTTCAAGGATTTAAAAACAAAACAAGCATTCTACCATGGTTCCCCAGCAGTGTTGATCAAGCACCACC
>VCCN01003880.1:5378630-5390453 GCA_006491835.1 Architeuthis dux
CACGAATGCCAGGAAATGAATGGTCAACGTAGAAGAGTGATTCAGTACTGTCTTTCTCATTTTATTTGCAGAGAAAAGGCCTCACTAAGTATGCCCACTAGAGATGCCACGGCACGGCACCCCAACATCCTCTAAAATCATGGGGCCATCGAACGCTACGCCATTACTTAAGACAATAACTAGTATATAACTTATACACAGTTCTCCCCCGCTATCTGAAAGTAGAGCGTTCGTATAATAACGTTTCGTAAGCTAAAATGGCCAAAAACGAAGAAGCAATTACCATTCATTCATATAGGAACATTTTTTTAATCGTTCCCAGACCCTAAAAATGGTGATGATGGTATGTTAGACTGAGTAGTCAGACATGGGGTAGGAGGTACAGGAGACTGGGGTGTAGGATAGAGGAAGAGAGCGCGCTGTCTTTACAGCGGCTCACTGCAAAAGCTGAACATTATTTTCCCTTTTGGCATCTTTTCGTAAAATCGAATAAGTGATGTAAAGCGAACTTTCAAGAAGCGGTGGATACCTGTAGATTTCCTGAATGTTAAATGAAGGGCTATCTATTTGCCCCATATGTCTTATATGCCAACAAATACAGAATAGATTTTGTCGAAGCCTCAAAGATTTCAATGATTTTAGTACGCATTGTATCAATTTTGACTACTATTTACCTTCATCGTTTCTTACAACTCATTTGGGACCGTTACCCTACGGTAGCGAGCAACCAGCGTGGATTGGAAATAAAGAGTAAGATCCCGCATCTCTTACTCCGGATATTGGCGCCATGTTTGCTGTGTGTTGTACTATTAGTATTATTAATGCAATTATTTCATTATTTATTTTATGAATAAAACAAATAAATAATAAAATAACTGATGTTATTACGCTGTTTTTAAACGTGCCAGCCATGTTTAAAAAGACATTTTAATCCTTCACATTCTGAAAGAAAATTCTACATCCTACGTGGCATGATATATTGCATGAACGTGAGTCATACTGTGCAAACCCATGCACCGGCCAATGACCCCCATTTGGGTTGTTTTCGTCTCATTTACAAACTGAAAAAAGAATTCGTCCTATTTATCACTTCATGCATATGAACACATATTTCTGTAGGTCGGCATAATTGAACGTGTTTACATATACAGGGAGTCTAAAACATGTATACACAAATTGTTGGTTAATAGCTCAACTTGAAAGTTAATTAAATTCTTTTATACTAAAGAATATATTCTAATACAATTTTAGAAATAAAAGGCATTAAAGGTGTATGTTTTTAAACCCGTGGGGTGCGGAAATCTCTTGAATCAGATAGTCATTCAAGACATCTTGCAAGTGGTGATTCTTTTTTTTACCTTTCGGTCACTTTTCACATCAAAGGGTTAGTAAGAAGGGAGTTATTTATGCACAAAATTAATAAGAGTGTTAAAATGACTTATAGGATTTAGAAACACTAAAAATGAGGAGCAATAAGAGAATTAAAAAAAGACATTGGGCAAAGCACTCTGGATATAAAGATGTCGAGATTGTACTCGTCGGGAAAACATTCAGAAGGAGGTTTGTTCCATATAGAAGATGTTCTTGAGAATAAGTTATTTGCATGTAAAATTGGATGTGCCTTAATTACAGATCGAGTTTTAACTGAAAATTCCCGAACAGGAAAGACTAGGAAATGTAGTTCAGCTGAAGAATTTCCATAGAAGTAACGGTAGAAAAGTGCCAAACTTGAAACTTGAGGCAGTGGCTGGGGCGAGGAAAAAAGCTCACATCAACTAGTCCACGCATTCGCTTCTGTAGTGTGAAAAGTGTCTGATGAGAGGAGCCTGTCCAGATGTGCGCGCAGTACTCCATTTATGGACGGATTTGGCTCTTATAGAGGTACAATAGTGCTTTAGGTGTTAGAAACCTTCTCGGGTCGGTATAAGGATCCATTTTAGCTGTGTCCTTGGCAACAGAAGTAATGCAAGAGTCCCATTTCAAATCAGGTGTGAATTTGACACCCAGAAGTTAATCCAGACAGGGGGACTCCTCCAAAATAGTGCCATCCATAGAGATATGTGGAAAGTCCGGTTTTGCACGGTGATGGTGAAAAGATACAAGTTTAGTGTTGAAAGGATTGAATTTAACGGCCCATTTGATACCACATTTAGCAATCACAGTGAGTTCACTGGAAAGATCTGATGCTAGGTCCGGATGACTCATGTTTTTATGAGTAGTCCATAAAGTGTGCTCTCATCCGCATATACGTCTATAAAGGACCTGATTACATGGTTGGGTAGATCATTTATAAACAAAAGGAAAACTGTAGGCCTCAAGATGGACGCTTGGGACACCCCTGCATTAATTTCACGAACCTCTGAGGACTGGCCATTGACTACAGCCATAAGACTTCTTCCTGATAGGAAAGATTTGATTGTGTAGTGAACGCTACCAGTTATGCCATATCTGGTAAGTTTATGAAACAAACCTCTGTGCCAAACCTTGTCAAATGTCTTGGAGATATCCAAGGAAATAACACGGGCATCATAGCCACTATTCAGTGCACTGCTAATCCTATGAGTAATGACAGTATATCAGCAGTAGACCTGGAAATCCGAAAACCGTATTGTGCATCACTAAGAAGCTGGAGATTACTCAGGTGGCTAATGACATATTTGTTCAGGATTGATTCAAATAGCTTGCTCATAATGCACAATAGACTAATTGGCCTGTATTGTATTGGAGAGGAGCGCAGTTAAAGCAACAATAGTCTTAGAGCGGCTGACGAGATATTTGTAAGAAATGACTTTGTTCTGGAGGGGCTGACGAGATATCTCGCAAAAAATGTCTTTGTCCACTGTGTCTTACTCCGCTAGTGAATCAGATAGGGATTCAAGACTATTTGTAGATGATGATGAAGGCCGTGAAATCAATGATCCTTCTAGAGCAACTGACCAGACATCTAAATTGAAATATCTTTGTCCTGGGTTTTCTCACTCTGGAAATGAATCGGATAGTGATTGAAGACAATTCGTAGATGGTTATGGGGGCAGGGAAAGGAATGATTGCCCTGGAGCGGCTGGTGAAATATTTCGCGATGACCTCACAGAAAAATAACCCCTTTCCAAGTGGTGAAATGATACTTTATTTTAAGTCTTCAAAGAAAAAAATAGCATCGCAGAGTATATATTTTCCTGTATATATCAAATGTTCCTCCATCGGAGAGAATTATCGGATATTCATGAGAGATAATTTACTTGATATTTATGTTAACACTAGTTTACCCAACAGTATTTAAATACTTTTTGCAATTGCATTGTATTTATAAAATATCAAAAACATTAAGGTGCTCTGCATTTTCTTGTTTATGTTCAACCAAAATTAACCAGGATGTTTACACATTTACAAAGAAAATAAGTACGGAATACTACTCTATAATTAGCATTTAATAATTATCTGCCTTAACAAATGTTACATACTAAAATATAGACATAGATGTGACGTATTATATAAGTAGATTTATACTTCATGCTGGAAGTGTTTACTTAACTTTCAGAAAATAACCACAGCTGCCATTAACAAAGTGTGTATACATTTGTCGGAACACTCTCTATGTGTGAATGATGTGTATATACACATGGATGCTTATTTATATATGTATACGAGGTCAGTGTGGAAAGATACATTCCGGACGGTCCTTTTATGTCAACGCATATTCACATTATCAATTACACACAAGTATTTACAGCTGGAAGACACACATTTTAAACTTTAGTTAATAACATTGAAGGCTAGTCCCCGGTTTATTTACCAATTTTTTTTAAAAGTCCTAAAGTCGAAAGTAATCTTACCGATACAATTTTCTATGACTTCTATCGGAAATTTTGTAGAATTTCCATAAACATTTTCCTATTAACCGTTTAGCCTATTCTGCACCTCCACAACTTATCTTACAGACATAATTTTGCTACGGTTTACAAAGATTTTCTATTCCCCACCAGTTACTGTCCAGACATGTATGTGTGTATATATATATTGTCAGAATCGCCTAATCTAAACATCCACACCCTACCAGCTCAAAGACCCATACATAATTTTCAGCCAAAAACGAGATCACCTTCCCTCCTACCTTACCAGCAACAGAAAATCAGACTATCCCAATATGGAATGTTGCACTATTCTGCAGCGTTCAAACTCCTTCAGATGAAGATCTAGCAGCGGCGAAATGCATAAAGGCTTATTTTCATGATAATAAATATGTTTGAGACGTAACACGCTTTTCTCAATCTTTCTTTTCCACATTGTCAAATTACATCTACGATATATTCTCACTAAGAGTATAAAAATGTTAATTGTTCCTTTTAAAAGTACTTAATTACCATAGCAAAAGAAGTTACTGTCTTCTGAGTGACCAGATGCCATTAAACGACTGCTTGGTTATTTATTTTTGACTACTATTTTCTTTTATCTTAATTCTTTTAGTTGCTTTTCATCACAACTTTACTTGGGTCGTCAATCTACAGCAATGAGTAAACCGCGCGAATCGAAAATAAAGATAAGTTCTCCATTTTGCTGCAAAGAAGCGTGGTTAACCGTAACAGCCGCTCGCACTGACTGAGCTACAAGAACTTAATGATTGGTAGAAGATCAAATCTAACCTTTATTCCTACCCTCTAAATCCCCCCCGATATCTCTTGGCACCATATTTGTTATTGTTTTTACACTAGTAGTATCAGTAGCAGAAATATTATATTTGTTTTTATTTTCTATTAGAGGAAGTATTGTCAAACATTATTATTAATTTGTGACTAGTATTTTCCTTCACATTAATTGTCAGTTGCTTTCTATCACAGCATTACCCAGGCCGTGTGTATACGGCAGAAAACAAACAACGAGAATGGTTGACAATGCGTCATAACATATAAAATAAATAAAGATAATATTGCTGCAAACGACTGTTTGTTTTGAATAATTGATTTATACAATTATTTTATCAGTTTTTAATTAATATTCTCATGCACTAATCATTTTACACAAGAAACTTTATGGATCTCTAAAATAATATATGAAAGGATAGTGTGCTTGTTGGTGTTCACATGTATACGAAAAAACACTTGATAGGATACGTGTAAGATGTCCGGAAACTATCCAGCCATTTAATGGCGCCTTAATCCTCTTCAAAGTACTCTCCTATGAACATCACAGACAGACTATTCCAGCGTCTCTCCCAACAGTCTGCAAAATCCTCTCTCAGGATGGCCATCAGCTGCCTCGTCACGTTCACTTTGATCTCGTCCACGGTCTGAAATCTCCTTGGGAAAAGCCATTCATCACAGGTAGCCAGATATGGATGTAGTGGGGCTGACACACCTGGTTGGTGTTTAGCAAAAGATCAGCACACGACGGAAGCATGACTCGCTTGGTACACAAGTTCACTTAATGGCGTGTCACTGCCGATTGAGTAACGCCAAGGAAGAGTGTATGTACACACACGCACAGTAAGGTCCCTTCTGATTGCTTGCTAATTTACATCAAGGCTTCGTCACCGGTTATCGAGCTATTCAAAATGGCTGTATACATTCCGGACTGGACTTATTTTAACGTTAAATAGCATTTAGTTTCAACTAACTTCATTAAAAAAGATTGCTTCTGATTGTATCTGGTCTTATGTCATATAATAATTCACTTTTTTGTTTATTAATTCAAGAAGTGGAAGAATTTCCCATCCCAGCTACATGATCGTTTGCTGTATCACATTTGCAACATGAGGATGGGCGTTGTCCTTCAGCAAAATCACCTGTTTTTCTTCCAAAATGTCATTCAAACGAACCAAAGTAATAATAGTCAACGAAACGAACGTGCTATCTTCACGCTGAAGCGCCCGTATACTTTTCTTAGTAGGTACAACGCTACAAATGTGGTGCAGCCAGTGAGGATCGAACTCACTGCAGTAGTAATGGTCTGCCATACTAACCATTTCTTCACGCCGGTTGAAAATATTGTACTATTATTTTGATTGTTTGTATGTACGGTCTTTACGTTTTCTGATTATTATTTATTCTCTTAATATTTTTCATCTTTTTTCTTCTCCCTCGCCACCAACCTTGCAGTGTAATGAACATGGTTAAGGATATAAGAGGATGCTTATACTTGAATGGGAGCAAAATGAACTCAACATTCACTATAATCGTCATTCATTCATTACTCCTCTCTTACAAGTCTGAAGCTTAAAAATTAAGTTAGTAGTAGTAGTAGTAGTAGTAGTAGTAGTAGTAGTAGTAGTAGTAGTAGTAGTAGTAGTAGTAGTAGACCACAGGAATATAAACAGATAGCAAAAGTGATCAATAATGCAGAATACCTATGCATACTTTACCCCAAAGGCTTGGAATCGTTCTAAAGTCTAACGACACCAACGAGAAAGTAAGCCAACGAGAGAACGAGATCGTGTGAGATTAGAGTGTTGGCATATATGTGATTAGTGATCAGTCAGACGTTAGAGAAGCCCAACGAAAGACGTAAGCAGAGCCTACTTGTTGATTGGACAAGTCCCATCTGATGTGAACGCGCGCATGTGATTGAATATTTGCCGAACCTCACAATGACCCTGCAGTTGATGTGGAGGTTCCTCGTGACTGATAGATCGACTAAACGCTACAAAGACCTCTGACACCAACGCTGTTGCTATACGTTGGATTAAGAAGAATCATTTTCAGTGACATGACAGCCGAGGCTTCGGCGCAGTGAATAATTAACACAGTGTTGTTGTGTTAATATTCTTTGCCCATGATTTGATTTTAGTAGAGTGAGGATGAAACTAAGCGACATAGTATCCTAAAAACATCCAACTCTCATATCTCTCGCGATTTACACACACACACACACACACACACACACACACACACACACACACACACACACACACATGCATTACCCCGAAACCGTTGGCCTTGGTAAGCAACTGATGATCTTCTGAGTTAAATACATTTGTAATTTCAGTGTAAAAAATATTTGACTTTCTGAGTACCTCTCTCTGGTAGCCGTAGAAATTATTTCTCCCTCTTTCTAAAATTCACATATATATTCCCTTCTAAGGAAGATGTGTGTTGTTTGAAAATTTGGACAACTGGACATATGACTTTTAGAACGAGGCAAGGGCGGGGAAGGAGGGGAAAAGGAGGCTGTACGACATTGACTACATCGACCAACCGTGGTTGGATGGATGCGCCGAGAAGTAATTTTTGTTTTTCGTAGTATTCTCGAAGGCTTCAGATTCTCGAAGGTCTCATCATAAAATCAAGTAACCCAAAACTAAATAAGATCTTCTTCACTTTGTGAACTGGGATTTTAAATGTATGTAACAATGTAGTTGTTGGTGGTATTTTCTTACCAATGTTGGTGGTCATTCTACGAACCCATTTAAGAGGTGCGATTTCGGCTGCTGATTTTCAAAGCAGACAGAATCTTGCAGTCTTAAAGTTTGGCGCAACACAATCGTTTATCTCAAATTTCGTGACATATTACTAATTTGGCCATGTATCGTCCTAAGTGAGACTATTTTTTACAGTTTCTTTTACACTTATTTTTGTTCTTCCCGTCTTTGCTACTTTAAACATTATTTTGTTTATTCCACGTTATTTTATTCTTCTTCATTTCTTTCTCGTTTTTTTTCTCTTTCTTTCACAGTTTCTTTCTTTCTTTCATTCTCGATTTCGTTTTTTCTTTCTCGATTTTTGTTTTCTTCTTTGGTTTCTTTCTTTCTTCCTTTTTGTTTCAAGTTCTTTCTTTCATTCATTGATTCTTTCTTTCTTTTTCCTTATTTTTTGTCTAGGTTTATTTCACTATCCCATTTATTTATTTATTTATTTCTTTCCTTCATTCATACTTTACTTCTTGATTCCTTGATTTCTTTCTTGATTTCTTTCTTTTTCGGTTTCTTTCTTTTTTCCTTCTTTCTTTCTTTCTTTATTTCTTTCCTTCTTTCGCGATTTCTTTCTCTCTTTCTTTTCTGATATCTTTCTTCCTTTCAACGTTTTTTCACGATTTCTTTCTTTCTTCCCTTTTCACGATTTCTTTCTTTCTTATTTGAAATCTTTCTTTCTTTCAACGATTCTTTCTTTCTTTCTTTCTTTTTTCGAATTCTTTCTTTTTTTCTTTCTCAATTTCTTCTTTCCATGTTTCTCTCATTCTTTCCTTCTTTCTTTCTTTCGGTCTTTCTTTCCTCTAGAGTCGGTTCTGAATTCCTTCAATTTTTATCCTCTTTTCTTTCTTTTCCAGATCCCCCCCCCCCGTTGTTCAACCATCATCCAGCCTATCTTTTCGACCAACAAATAGTTGGTCGGTCCGAAATTTTTCCCTCATAGAAAAGAGATGTTCTCACATCGCTAATTACAAGCTTAAGCTCACATGGATTACTTCTCCGGCCTTTGCTACGGAAAATGTCGTTAGGTATTTATCAGCAGATAGGCATGTTTTATTTGCTTCCCTCAATATGAGATTAACCACGTTCGCCCGAGAAAAGTGATTATGACGATAATGAAGACAGTGAAGGTAAGTTTGTGTCTCGTTGGGATGAGGGTGTTGTTGATGATGGTGGGGAAGGTAATGCGCGACCACGTTAGCCCTAATCGTTGATCTTCTTCTGTCATGGTATAAACAGGAAACCCTAGGAAATATGCGAGAGAAAAGGCTTTAGACTTCGCTCCAAACAGCCACCAATGTTTGCCTGAGAGCCAGATACTCATGAAGTGAAAGCTGTGCTTTCTTTGTTTATTCTTTATGACGAATCGTTGTTGACCATAATACGGAGATACGTAGTTGGAACGCAAGAATTAGTTCATTACTCTTATCGGAGTGGAAGAACGAGGAAGGGCTGGACAGATGATTTTTAAGTAGCAAACCTTGGTCAGATATTAAATGAAATAGATGTTTATGTAATACATGATATCACGGATAGAATGTAGTAAACAAATACGTCAAAACATCCATTCATTCTAATGATTACATTTATAGGGACACAGCCAATTTGGGCGGGAGGAGAAATGTTAAACAGTAATAATTATGTTTGTATTTAGCGCTGACGGTATTTGAATCCCGTATATGTAGGCAAGGTTTCGGTTTTTCTTATTGTTGCCCACTGACTTTACCTCTACCCCACCACTCCCTTGTATAGCTTTAGTCAGGTTCAATTGTCCTTGGGTGTCCTGCACTTGGGTATATATCTCAATCTAAATATATCCGTGAATCCTTTTAACTGGGATTAACGAGTAGATCATATGAAAAGAAAAAAATAGATCAGGATGTACGTCGTATAGCAATGATCAGCAAGGTAATCATGTTGGTCATTGTTAGTGGTTCCAATCCTCATTGGATCTCCCACTATTTGTGGTCTGATACCAAGCTATGTTAAGTTAACAAATCACATGATAAAAAAGCAGATAAGGACGCACGTCGTATAGCAATGATCAGCAGCTGATCATGCTGACCGTCGTTAGTGGGTTCGGTCCTCATTAGATCTACCACTATTAATGGTCTGATACAAAACTGCTATGTTAATAAATCACATGGAAAAAAAACCCAGTTCAATATACTTATATGAGGATCAATGTGACCTTTTGTTTTTCTATCCGTAAGACCCAGGGGTAAAATGTTGCTGATAAAAATATCTCCCACTCACCATTAGAAACTATGGACCTTTAACTGGTACAAAATCACTATTTCTTTCTTAAGAAATCGTTTCATAGAAATTCAAATATGTCCGTGAATTCTTTATGCGTATTAACTAGTACCTATATAATACAAGGATAATTATTTCATCGGAAATGCAACTGTGTATTTAAAAAATGTTGAATGTGAATCTGATAAAATAATTTTTCACTTGATGGCAATAACTGAAAAACGACCGAGTTTCGTTAAAATTCACCGAGCTGCTATTAGCGTGGAGGGAATTCATTGGAATCGTGCACTTGGTGCTAAGTTTTGGCAATTTGGTATTCCACTACCCCATCTTCCAGACCCCACACCCTCCTACCAACATTATTCAACATTACACTTAGTCTAAGCTTAAATGAATGAGGCTACACAAACAATGATATCATAGATATGTAATATGTATAGTCGAGCCGTTTATCAGACTTATACGAGTTTGTATAGAGATTAAATGAATTTAATAAAACGACCATAACCCTTTATAGGGCACCCTTAAAATAGTTTAGATATCAAAACAACCCTTTTGTATGTTAAACTAGACCTAATTACAAGATATTTTCAGTTGCAAGTTTTCTGAATTTTTTTTGTTTATGGGGGAAAAACCACCGCACACAAAAAGTGACCAAAAATGGAAATGAAAATTAAAAATTAAAGTTGAAATAAAACATAGAATTTAATAATAACATTCAATATCATGAATATATACAACATAATTGATATTCAAATGGTTCTTCGGACGATTGAACCCATTGTTATTTGTGTTGTAAACACGACGTTTCGGCGGATTCATTCTTCGGCTTTCTTCAGGTGTAAAATCCGAGTGTGATTGGTTAAACAGAAATTATGTTTAAAGTGTGTGTGTGTGTGTGGGGGGGGGTAGCCCTTATAGCGCATGGCCCGGGTGTTTCTGTGTCTTTGAAATTTCTGTTTAACCCATCACACTCTGATTTTACACCTGAAGAAGGCCGAAGAATAGATCGGCCAAAACGTCGTGTTTACAACACAAATAACAAGGAGTTCAATCGTCCGAAGAACCACTTGAATATTAATGACCCTTCTCAAAACTATAGAAAATAACATAATTGATATTAACAAAAAATATAACACCTCCGGGTTGATTTTAAAATGTTATTGTTCGGGCGAAAAACAGGCTAATTTAATGGGGTGTGGTATGCCTCAAAACATTTTCTGCCTTTGTTCAAGCACAAGTGTAGTTTGCAAAACTTGCAGACCACGTTTGTGCGGATTAGGTTCTCTTTGTGGCTACAATATTTGCATGTGGCTGACGGGTCCTCAGGTGATCATATATAGTCAGTTGCCCCATAAAGGGTTAAAAGGGGATTTCTGACCTTAAAATGAACTTGAAAACCAAAAATAAGCCAGAAATGGATTGCTCATAACATATTACATTTAATTAGTGGAATATAAAAATATCAGCAGTGGAGACATGAGATTGACGCTTTTAGGTAGTGGCCATATTAGATTGCGCGCACAGGCCACCACAGGTCGCCACCAACTTGTTTACGGTGATTAATGAAAACGATATGCTCATATCTAACATCATGCCAAATTGCAAAATCTTAGCACCAAGTGCACGATTGTCACTAAATATGATATATTCCCACCCAGCTATATGGTTTAATTCGTATTTCATTCTCCCATGTCAAAATTGGCAAGCCACATATGTCGACTAACCGTTGGAGAGTTTGATATAACTTATATCGGATCACGATGTTTATAAACATTTTTATCGTTACTTGTTAATTTATTCGAGAACCGGCTGACTTGCTTGAAATCTCCGCCTACCCCAGCAGAGCTTTGCAAATACACAAGGGGCCTCGGTGATTAGTACCATTTCTCAATTTTCTACGTCTTTCAGAGTCCTAATTTGTGACCTGAAATCTTTCATTTCTATTATGAGTTTATTTATTTATTTGTCGACTTTTGTCAGAAGGATTTTTATTTAATTATTTAATGAGTTTCATATGTCGTGGTCTCTAATAAATTACATTAACATTTTAATTTTTCTATTTTCACTATTAGCTTATCCTTTAACTTAAAACCCGGTGTTGTGCCAAAAATGTTTATACTATTTACGTGAACTATTTATACAGATAATGAATCACTTAAAATAAT
>VCCN01003880.1:5454434-5473986 GCA_006491835.1 Architeuthis dux
AAAAATAGCTGCCAGTTGTATGGCCATGTACTTCAATGTAATGATATCGTTTCAGGTTCGAGTCCAAACCGCAACAGATGTTTTTTTTAGAAACCGTCAACCAAAACTGTCAACAGAGTTTCTTCATTTTTCATGTGTGTCTGTCTGGCTACGTCACGCGTACAGACTGCACCAATGGAGCTAGAGGGCTAAACATTTACAAATTTACTCCTTATTATGTCTAGAAAAAATGTTTTGTTTTGTTTATTGGTTCAATAAACCCCTAAAAAAGTTTTTTTGTTGGGGATTCAATTTACAATGCAAGTGTATGGTAAATTGGTCCCTTAGTTTGTGCCCGGCAGTGATTAGGCTTGTTTTTTTTAATTCAAACTTTTTTAGTGATCACCAACCAACAAAAGGCGAAGAAAGTAATTCATTCATTGATCACCCCTTTTATCAATTCTTTAATTGATCACATCAAACACGGCATGCTGCCAAAAGACGTTGGTCATTTAACGGGTTTTATTGAGTGACTAACAAGACCTGAGGTTTTTGTTTTTTTGTTTTTTTTATTATGTGGCACTTGGTTATGTAGCAGACACATTAAAACAACTGCGAGAAATTAGATTTTGCAATTCTGAGCAATTATATATTTTAATTTCTATATTTTCAACAGAAACATGATACTTAAATAGAGCACACACCGTGTAGTAGGGGTTAACAAATTAGAGTGACTGACCATTACTACTGTAGTGAGTTAGATCCTCACTGGTTGCCCTGCTACTGTGGCCCTGTGCCAGACTAGGCCAAGTATTAGAAACTGACTAAATGACTCGTTTTACCAATTGTGGTTAACAAATAAACTCCTAAATATCAAGCTTAGCACTGTCCAAACAGTGAAACATTGAGGTAGGACAATTATGTTGTGCCAATCTCCCAAGCAGACAGGACCTGCTTGCTTGTCTGCCTGCTTGCCATAAAAATCAACACTCAACATGCTGGCTTTTATCTCGGCTTGAACAACGATAATCTCAGTGGTAAATCTGCAACTACCGTAGACACTACGCAAGTCCTCCGTTAATCTTACATATATGTCTTCTATTAATACTTTTTTTCAGTTACTACCAACAATGGCTTGAGAGTTCAGCACGTTTGTCATAAGTGTGGACCACCCAATGAGGATAACAACCCACTTCAGTATTAATGGTCTGCGACACTAGTTTGCTAACCATTGCTCCATGGCATGCAAGGAAGTGGAGGTAAGAAGATTGAGTGCTACGTGCTTCCCAATGTACATACATAAATCGTTATGTATTCATCACCAGTAAACACTGAACAGAATTACGGCAAAACACGGTCTAATAATTCACGCCTAGCTTTTCCAGCGGTGACAGCCTTCATCGGATTGTGTACCCATAAATTCGTTTAGGATCTTTATCGACTCCAACATAGAGACGAAGGTGTCGAGGTTCGACGCTAGAGAGCCACACACACATACTTACATACAGGCACACACACACGTACACACACACACACACGTACACACAACAACAATCTCGCTCCTTTCAATCGATAACAATAAATCTAATCACTGAAGCTTAGTGCAAGATCGGCACTCATATTTGTGATACTTTTTTTCAGCCGCTTCTGGTGACAAGCAACAGATCGAAACAAAAGCTGGTACTCTTTATGAGAAGGACTCGATAGATTTTCATTTTAGATCTTGTGAATCTTGCAATGATAGCTGGTTGGGAAAATGGTAATTGTCAAACTCCAGTCCAAGTTAGTGTTGACTTTGTTTTTACCCTGTAACAATAACAAGAACAAGAACAATCCTCACCAAATTCAGGGAAGTAAAGTCTTCACTGTTTGTCTATCCCGTCACGTTAAACCAAACCTATATATAAAATGAACATTTCCCTACCGTGATTTGACATCATGACCATGTGATTGGACTGAGCTAAACTGACAAGATGTTGTACCTATATTTATATGAATATTTATACAATACAAAAGTTGCATTAATCGTCTTCAGTCGACATAGAAGTAGGGGTGGTGTTTAGCCCTGTAGCATTTAGTCTTGTTTTAATATACTTGAATATATTTGAAATAGGGCTTTTTTAACAGCAGTTAATTGCGTCATTAAGCCAGCTTCAGTGTAGTTGGGCTTTAATAATAATAAGAATAAGAAGAACAATGGTAGTTAAATTTGGTACGTCCGATATCAGAATAAAGTTTATTGTTAAACATATTGATATTCTCGAATGTGACCGTCCTTTCACTTAGGCTGTTCCATACGTTTGCCACTCTTGCCGTGAGGAAACTGTTTCTAACACCAGTGGAGGTCTGAATTTATAGTTTATGGCTGTGTCCTCTGGTTTTACTGCACATAGATGAAGTCAGCATTTTCTTATCAAGGCATTTTGAGCAATGAACGTCAGTATCCACTCTATGTATGTTGTTCCGGATTCTATATACAGCTAGAAGTCAGCACGTTTTCTTCTGTATTCAAGGGTCCCTAGATTAAGTTAATCTTTCAGTGTAAAATATATCTCCCAATCTCGGAATGATCTTGGTGGCTTTCCTCTGAACTCTTTCTGATGGCAAACGTTTAAAGAGAAATTGACTTTTAACATCGGAGTGACAACAAAGAGGCCCGGCCGACGACGTTAGGTCGTTAGGCATTTTACGAAACGATTCACTTGTAAACTTTTAGTGATTTAAGTATTGAAATCAACAAATACACGTATATATCAGACATATGAATACATACATAAAGTCCCTGGCCTAACACGTAGCAATAAGCTAATTTTGATCTGAAACTGTATAATGTTCAAACTATGTGATTGATGGAGAAGCATTGGGTTAAGCGCATTGACATGGAAAGAGACTGTGTTGAAAAATATTTTGTGGGTAAAAGAAATATTTTGTGTTTTTTTGTTTTTTTCATAATTAGGCTACGGACTTATTGATGCACCAACGAGGACATCAATAAGTACGAGCTTGCTAACAATTGTTCGAGGATTAGGTTCCCATATATACATACGTGTGTGTGTGGGGGGGGGCGCGTCCGTGCGCATTCAGGTATTTAATATGTATGTGCTAAGTTAATACGTATCCATATGTGGATAAACCTTCAGTAATTCTCTTCGCCAAATATATGCCTATTTTCCCATCATTCCTTCGATCAATCAAGCAATTTCTGTTTTTGTATTCAAACATCAAAAGCTATGAATGAGACGAAAGCCAATCTTGTCGGAGAAATATCATCAGAATTTTAAAATTGTTTTCTAATCAGGCGCGATATTTAACCTGTGATGTTACTCTTTCAACTTAATAACGTCAAGGATTTTTTTTAGAAAGTGCTTTCTATAGTGTTCTGGTTTTGATAGCTTCCAAGTGTGAGGTGGGTGTGAACGTTCATAATAGTAGTCATATGCTAACTGCCTCCACGGGCTAAAGTTATTTTCAAAATCATAAAGATTAATGTTGCTATGATAATATTTTGCTATGTTCTAAAGAATATACTATGAAAACCAGTAAAGAACGCACTAGAGACATGGCAGTTAAAAGATTACTTAGAATCACTGTGATACGTTCTTCAACCAGACACAGTCTATCAGGCTGCCAAGAACGGTTTATATTAGTTTTGTACACTGTAATCGATAAGTGTGATTTGATTTGAGCTTTGTTTGTTAGCACCGAATGTGTTATCTGGATGCGATACACATCTAATTATCTAAGTTAGGGAAACGATTTTTCTCACTTGCTCGACAATGGCAAAGAAGAAATTCGATGCTGAAAAGACCGAGAATGAAAAACCTAATTTCTCTCCCAAAAGGACAGGAATCCATCAAACACATGATATGGACAGCACATATATATCAGAAAGCAAAAACAGAGAGAGGACAAGTGGTTTCTCAAAAAAATATTCGATATCGATTTCTTCTGCGATAATTACTTGCAGCCAATTTGATTTTCTTTTACACTTTGAAAGGCTATGTAAACACGAAAAACTTAGGTGGGCTTTTGTGTCGAAATAATAAGGAATTACTAATTGTGCTTCGAACCTTGTGCAAATAAAGACTAAAACAGAACGCATGAGATAAAAGTTAAGACTTTCTTTTTATTATACTAAATGGATGAACAGAATTAAGAGATTGCCGAAAATAATTGCACAAAGCGCTTTCTATCTTAACAGTATATTTGGCAATTGATTACGTCTTCCTGTCTGAGCGTAGGATTGTCTACATCCAGTGTGTGGTAAACAAGACTAAAACTTCAAAAGCTTGCTCTTGTAACTATGCGTAAGTGTTCAACGAATTAATAGGACTACTATATTCATTTTTGTTGCTTATGTCATAACGTTTCTGTCGATATGTTCTCCAGCCTTTCTCTGGTTGTACATTTGCAATAAGAACAACAAAGATGAGAATATTAGTCCGAATAATAAAAGTCCGTCATCTCAGATCTTTAGACGACATTTATAGTTTTCTTTTACTTACTTCAGTGTAGTCTGACACAAGGCCAGAAATGTGGGACATCCGGTGAAACTCGAAGTTACCACAACAGTAATCGTTAATCACTAATCCACGCCGAAGCGCTCCTCAGACAATATGTATGCCTAATTGATTAACATTATCTTGAATTTTGTATAAGATGAAGCATTGTACATTATTATTAATCTTTTACTAGTATTTCTTTCATCTTAATTTCAGTTGCTTTTTATCGCAACTTCTCAGACCGTCACTCTACGGTCTTTAGTGATCAACGCTGGTCGGAAACTTAAACTTGAACTCACATCATTTTTCCCATAGGAAGCCTGTCTTAGCGCGACAGCTGCCTTATCACTTAGACTACGATATATGATATATGTGGTGAATGTCAACATGTTGATAGTTGATAACGAGATCAAAAAAGCAGAATGTTTATAAACGGAATGGTAACTATATCGTAATACTATAGTGAGGTAGTCATGACACGAACATTGGACCTAATGATATGAAATTAGATCAGATAAAAATTAAATGGAATATCTTATATTCAGCGCTAACATTACGAGCAGAGTAAGAACTAGTTAATAGTTATAGCCATTTCAGTCATGAAGCCCGAGGTTGAACGTACAAAGAGTTCTCAACTCATTGATAATACACTGCATCAAAAACACCTGTCTAACTGTTGTCTATTCGACAAAGCTCTCACCTGTTCCATATCAATACCACAATCATTGTACGAGGGTAAGTAAAAAGGTGTTGCTACAAAATCATAGAAACCTCTATTAAACAAAAACATTAATATGTGAAGCTATTATCTTTTCAACATATCCTCCATCTAGGTCTATACACTTCTGACGGAGGTGTTCCCATCTCTCTAACCCTCCCATGAATAATTTTGCGCACTTCGATTTTCATATGAAAGCGGCGGTTCTGGCATCATCGAGGGACTCAAACCGTGTTCCTTTTAAATGTTCTTTGAGTTTTGGGAACAAAAACAAGTCTGAAGTGGCAAGATCAGGGCGGTAGGGTGGATGAGGTAAGGTTTCCCAACGAAATTCTCGTAGTATAGCCCTAGCTACGAAGAATTAGCAGGTGCATTGCCGTTATGGATTTACCTGGTCGTTTTTCTCGCCAGTACAGTTTTCAATTGTTTTAATACTTCTTCATAATAAGCCCCAATGACCGCCATGTGTCCTTCCTTCGAGAAGATTAATCAAGATTACCCCTTTGGAATCCCCCAAACAGTCGCCATCACTTTCTGAGCTGACCTCTGTGCCTTCAATTTAACTCGCTCGGCAGAGCCATTCAGAAGCCATTGTTTTGATTGGACCTTACTCTCTGGATTGTATTGGTTGATCCAATACTCGTCCCCAGTTAAAATTCGTTCCATAAAATCGTCTTCATTTGCTTCCATCTTTCTTAAAAGACTGATGGAAAGATCAGCTTTTTGAGCTAGCTGATTTTCGCGCAACGCTTTTGGCACCCATCGAGCCAAAAGTTTGCTGAGTCCAAAATGTTCGCTTGAAAATGCCGAACTATGAGAGATCCCAACTTTAGTTACTCTCGCATCAAAGGTTGACGGTCTATTTCCATCAGTTTCTGGGCTTCAGCCACAGTTTCTTCATTTGTCGAGATTGACGGTTTCCCCTGTCTTGGCTCACTTTTGAGGTTTTCCAAATTTTTCTCAAAACGCTTGATCCATCTAAAGACTGATGTTTAAGTTTCAATGATTTTGGAAGGTTTCCACTCTAGTTTTATTAATAAATTGATGCTAACCCTGACATCAAAATCGTTTTTTTTCAATGCCACAAAAGGTATCGTTTTTTATGAATGAACCATAACGAGACAAAGACAACAGTTCGGATAAAATGAAATAACTTGTCTGTAGACATCCGTCGCAGAGATGTGTTTAAACCCGTTTTGTTTGGAATAAACCCGTCAATGTATGAATTGAAACATTAGTATCAATACCTTTTGACTTACTCTCGTATAAGACCCAGTCCTTCCTCACTGCTCAGGAATTTCTTTTTAACTTATAAGTAAATGTGAACGTCTTGTTTGTAAAATCTGAGATTAGGAATTATCACTACTATACAATGGTTGTTAAAGACAACGTTTCCGCTATTGTACCCTCCGACCTTCTCCAGGTGCCTGACGTATTCGATAAGGTTTTCGGAATTTCGAACATAACCCTTTATAACAGGAGAATTAACTAATATGAGGTAATTCGAAATTACGAGAACGTTATCAAATACGACGTTAGAGAATACGACAACGACCGAAGCGTTGTGCCTCTAATAACAAAGATGAAGACAACATTTCGGATTAATCAATATATAATAATCCTATTTCATTGCTTGATCCCTAAGGTGTATTAGCCTGAAGCATAGTGGTTCATTATCGATGAAAAATATAAGCTTTAAATGGTAACTACGATCTGATACAGCACTAAGATATGTTCCTGTGTATGACTGCGTAGTGTGTTGTTCTGAAGCATACATTACATGGTTCCTAGTTTGGATGATGTCCAACCGCCAGTACTCCATTCATGTACTTGTAAAATCTTCAGATTCTTTCAAAAGAAATAATACAGTTAGTTTCATAACATGTTCCTGTTATTCCTAATAATGATGGTGCTAATCAACTTTTGACTAGCATTTTTTCAATCTTCATTTTAGTTGCTTTTCATTGCAACTACACATACTGTCTGTTTACGGCCATTAGTAAACCGCACAGATTGGAAATAGATTTCCCATCTCTATGTAGCGTTGTGCCAGATTAGGCTAAGCTTAGCAAATATGTATATATTCACAAAGATTGAAGGTAACTTCGAATACCATGCTTATATGTAATCAATATTTGATTAACAAACAAGATTCGTTCATTTGTTTTGTTTATATGTTGAATGTTTATCCCATCATATATTACTTCAATCGTTCTTGATTTTTGAAAATGGTAATTCTGCTCTTAGTACAATTTTGCTTTGCATATTTTGAATCAAATACCATATTCGTTCCAAGATTTGTTCGTACTACTGATCTCATTTTTGTTTGTTACTTCTGTTGTTACCACAGCGTTTCGGTTGATTCCTTCTAAAAAAGCATGAAAAGAAATTAGATCAATAGTCCAAACACCGTTTGGAATACCAACTCATCTAAAAACGCTATTGCCACGGCATACTTGTAAATATTTACTAGATTTACATTAGTCTGGCAGAGGGCCACAATTGGTGACTGGTAAGTGAGGATCGAGCTTATTAACAATGGTCTGCGAGATTAATCTGCTAACCATTCCTCTACAATGGACCCCCTGTCAAGAAATAATTACCGTATTTGCTGGCCTATAAGACGCATAGAGCACTGGATGGTAGCTAACGCCTACTGGAACTAAGTGACCCCCCCCCCAAGCTATCCATTTTGTACTTCGGTTGACTGCCTCCTAGTCATACTACCAGCACATTGGACGCACTGTAATATTTACATAGTTGTTTTCATATGTGCGCCTGTGTTAATCTATTTGCAGAAGTGAGAATAAATTATTTATTTTAAGTTTGCCTAATACGTTCAAAAAATAAACCAGAAGAGATAAAAGATAATGGTAGAATTCGCCAGTTCCATAGTGAATGGTATTCCTAATTTTGAAGAACATTATCTTTCAAACTCTTTCCCCCCCGAGGTGGCTGTAGATTGCAGGAGATTCTTCAGATTGCCGATCACCTATTTATCATTCAACTCCGATTTTGACTCCTCTATTTTAAGCATTGCTTGCAACTAAAACTGTTGTATTCATTTATTTAGTTTTTAATCACCTAATTCGCCATTTTCCATAAAGAAATAAAAAATGAATAAATAAAAACTTCTTCTCTCAATATGCCTTGTTTCCATTTTTGTAGAATTTGACATCTGATTGGTACATCCTCGGCGGAAAAGCCAGGTGTGCGAGATCTCACCGCTGTGGCTGTTGTTCCCGCCGCTACTGTCTTATTAAAGACAGCTGTCATTACCTAGTGTTCATGATTAATTTATTTATTCTATTTTATCTATCCGTTGGGATTTTTTAAATTGTTATTTACTGTTGATATCTTCAACCTGAATAAATATAAGCTTTTGGGAACCTTTCATTTATGTGTACGTATTTTATTTTGTTTATTTTACTGGGCGAAATTGTTTAATCTTAGCATTTTTTCGATTCCTGTGAGCTGGGTTTCTGCTTGCAAAGTTTTCTTTTACTTATGGTGCTTTGATTTTGAAAATCATTCCCACTGTATTCATTATATATGATTTCTGTTAATGTACTTATGTCTCTATTTCGATTATCCTACACGCACCAGGCACTTGTGATCCGTTTTATGAAACATAGTTTTCGGTTAAATTTTTTTCATTTTTCCTTTTGTCTTGGATAATTTCAGCAAAATCTTTGCTAAATATTTTTCGGTTTCTGCATTGTAAAAATAAACTTTGTTGATTAAACTCAATGTGCAGCTGTTGTGACACTACCACACACAATATACAAAGGGCCCTTTAAGAGGCTAATGTGGAGTAATAGGCGTAAACGAAATAAGAGTATTTTAACGATGGCCCGATCGTCGTCTTGAGATAACTTTTCAGTTTATGTCTTAAGTATGAGGCCTAAGCAGAAATGTTTCATCACTTCCTAAGATCCCTTATATAAAGGAACGTTTTGTCCATATAAGCAGGCGTAATATTTGGTAGTATCAATGGTAAACATCAACTATATACTAGATAGGGTGCACAACGTCCAAGATATCATCATCCTTCTCTAGTAAATGTGATTTGGTTTCCCCGCTTAAAACATAAACAGAGATATTCACTAATTGTGGAACTTACCAGAAAAGCTACTTTCCTGTACATTACAGTATCAGCAATGCTGTTAGCAAGCATAGAAAATAGTGCCCGTTATTCAGCTTGAATCAACTCGAAAGTCATCCCACCGCGTGATACGTATTAGCCAGCCAGCCAGCCAGCCAGAGCAACTTTAAAACTGAAGAAACCTACGTTGACAGTTCTGGTGGCAGTTTTAGTTGACAGTTTCTAATACTCAACTAATATTTACTCTATGCAGTAGACGTTACCGATCTAAATTAACTAATAAAGGGGAATGAAAAAGGGACTGACAAAATAACGCGACCGCCGTCTCTGTTTCTCGACACCTCGAGTATAAGTGAAAGAGAAATATATTCCATATATGTGTATTAATGGAGAAGCGTCGCGTTAAGTGCATTGACCAGGAAGGAAACTACGTTGAAAAATAAATATTTGCTGTGTAAAATAAATGCTTTTTTCATCATTAGGTTACCGAATTATTGATGGTCCTGAGCACTACCCACGTATGGATCGACCCCTAAAACTTTCGCCTAAAAATTAGGTCGTAAAATCACGACTTTTGCACGCGGGTTTTATGTTATAATAGCCCTATTTAAAAAGCTGATATTTCGGAGGGGGGAGACTTTTACATCAATGCAACTTAGTCTCTTTTTCTTTCTTTTCTGACTTTGATTTTCAGTGATTCAGGAGTGAGATGTTCTGAAAACACAACAGCCCGTCAGTTTTTCTCGTTTTTTATATATATATTACCATGGAAAGCAGTCTTGAAGAGTCCCTAAACGAATCAATTGCCTATGGTGACAACTTAGGTTCCGTATAGGGAAAGCTAACCATGACCTATGATAGTTTAATCAGACGTGTTAATCGTGCCATAACAAAGACAAGATGGAAGCTATCAATTCGCGAGCGGGATAACTGCACACACCTGTGCTATAAATATTAATATTTTTCTATAAATTCATCAAAACTGGCTCCGTTCCAGCCATAAAAGAATTGACGCGTTTTGCCCAAATCCGCAGTGATTTTCTAACCCTGTCCGACGCAATGTCACTATAGAGAGTCGACTTTTTTTGTTTAAAGCCAATGAAGGAGGAAAAAGAGAAAGAAAATTATCTTTATGATAAAGAATTATTGATTTCCCTGATGGCCATTTTGTTTCTCGTAATGCCAAAAAATTGGCAATTGTTTCGTAGGTAGAAGCTATAATACTTATCAAAGGATTCGGTGACACCATTTTCGGTTTCTTTGTTTTTTCTTCTTTTTTATCAAATTAAAACTTCATCGATGAGAAAAAATGAGAGAGGCTAAGAGACTAGAAGACAAAAAAGGAATTAAGAGTGAACATTAAGGAGGGAAGAAAGGATAAAGAATAGATGAAATAGAATCGAAAAAACTAGAAAACAAATCCGTCGAAAATATTGCAATGTCGCATTACTTTTCATTCGCCTACATTCGAATTAACCCCAGAATTTATGACCAGATATATAAATTATAGTTGGACCCCATATAGTGTCGAATTCATGACTATTCAAGATTTGGGGCTATCAAGATGAATTTAAGTAGATGTGTATAATATTATCATTTGATATTGTAAATCTGATTCTGTTCTCTATCTATCTATCTATCTATCTATCTATCTATCTATCTATCACATACATACACATAAACATACATACCAAATACATACATGCCATATGCGCACACAGATACACACGCACTACATACAGACACGTACTACATACACACATACATACACATGTCACATACACATATGCATACATGCTACATATGCACAAACTCACACGCCACATACACACACACGCATACACACATACCACATACACCCAAGCGACATACTCACATGCACACATATACACGCGCACGACATGCAGACGTATGCCATATATACACACACCTACACACATATCACATACACGTACATGCCACAGACACGCACACAAACGTGCACCTACATACCACATAAACACATGCTATATACGCACACATATACACATACACAACTACATTCAGTGTATGTGTGTGGTATGTATGTGTATATGGCATGAGTATGTAAGTGTATGTGATTATTTCTGTGTGTATTTGTTATGGTTGTGCATGTGTATGTGTCTGCAAATATGTCATGTGTATGCACGTATGCCTGTAAGTATGTGTCATGTGTGTATATGGGTATATGCTGTGTGCGTATATGGCATATGTGTATGTGTGTATGTAGCATGCATGTATGTAGTATGAGTATACATCAGTGCATATGTGTATGTGAGATCTGTGGGTATGTGTGTATGTGTATATGTGGGGTGTATGTGTATGTGGTATGTCTGTATGTGAGTGCACATGTGGCATGTGTCTTCATGTTGTGCGTGTGTGTATATGTTTGTACAAGTGTGTTTGCAGCATGTATGTGTATGTGTTTTATAGCATGTGTGGGTGAATGTATGCGTGTATGCATGTACATATGTGTCATATGCGTCTGTATGTGAACGTGTGTGTATATGTGACATGTCAGTATGTAGCACGCATGTAAGTATGTATGCGTGTATGTGCGTATATAGTATGGGTGTAAATGTGCGCATATGTGGCATGTGTGTATGTGTGTGTTTCTGCCGTGTATATGTGGGTATGTGTGTGCGTATGTGGTATTTATGTATGTGCGTGTGCGTATGTAGCATATGAATATGTGGTATGTGTGTGGATGTGTGTATATGTATATGACATGTGTGTGTATGTACGTATGTAGTATCTGTGTGGCATGTGTATGCATGTAGTGTGTGTGTTTATGCGTATATGGAATGTGTGTATGCTGTTTGTGATATACTAATATTTTTCATCTGTTTGTTTATTTGTTCGTGCCTGTTTCACGCAAACACTACAAGATCCATTGGCCAAACATTCGCCATGAAGACTCACAAAACATCAACTTTTGACATAGGTTATGAGAGGCGAAGAACTTTAAGGTCTTAATAACACGATTCGTTTCTGTTTTGTTTGTAAAACGTTGTGCAACCCTGAAAAACGTACTCACGCAAAAATTCTAAAATTGTAATACCGAGAATCTCTCAAGATCGCTTGCCTTAACCTGGCTTCTCTATGCTTTTCCTATGGCCAGCTCTTTATGGTTGTTCTAGGGTTGGACCCCCGAACGACTTTTTCATATTATTCATATGGGAGAAACTCTAATGCTGTTATCTAGAAGCCCTGTCAAATACGGGACGACACCATTTGTCCTTTTTTGCGCATCAAAATATTTTGTCAGTATCAGCTACTTTTTCAAGTATAATTAGTGTAAAAAGATGTAAATTCAAGACACTAATTAATTAACTTATAATTATTGTACACGGCATTAGATAATCAGATGCAGTGTACAATAATTACACTGAATCTTCCGCAAGCTACGGCTATGAATTGTTATGTGGTGAATTGTTAGGTGGTGAATTTTCCATAACCCAATATTATGTAATAGATATGAACATTTAAATACATTTGTGATATTCGCGCACCATTCCTAGTGAACTGAATTTAATCCTCACTGGACGCTCCACACTTTTGACCATGTGTCAGACTATTCCAATCTTAGTAAACACATATATTCCAACACCAGAAACCTTGTGGAGAAAATTTGATTCATAGTTTCAGTTTCTACTTTCATGTTTATAATTACCTTATATTTTAAATAAAAATCCATTGCTGGGTCAAAAGTTTTAATTATCCTGACCACATAAATATATCACTCATCCGTTTAATAAAAGTATTTAAACATTTATAGAATATGTAATTCTTATATAAATCTATAAAAGTGTCTGTACACTTCCGTCGGTCACACTTTAAACATTTTTACGGTGAAAGAGCTTGTGTAGAAGAGAGGTTCTTAGAATGGATTCGCAGCAAAAAGACTACAGAGAGGGCGTGGAGAGGGAGACAGAAGCAGGATAAGGGCACATACAAGGTTAGAGGGTGAAACATAAAGATATTCGCTAAACTCGGCCGTGGAGAAAAGAAGAAAGGCGAGAAAATAAAAGGAGATGGAATTGAACTCGCTTTCTACTGTCTATAAGCAGAAGATTTGATTAAGTATCGGGGATGATCGGTTCAGGTAACTACCATGAGTGTTTTCAGATACTTTACATTTCCACCATTCGGTATACCATATGAAGCAATGATGCAATGGATATTTTACTCGTCTTATATAAATGTCGAGCAAAAAGAACGGAGATATGAGCAAAGACATAGGATCGAGAACAAAGCAGAGAAGAAAAGAAATAGAACGGAAACATAAGAATTGATTTAGTGCTTGCTGTTATGGAACAGTTTTTGATAACTGATTTGAGACAACGATGTCTGTGTTAAATTTTCACCTTTCCCCCCTTTTTGAAAAGTACTTGATCAAAGTATATACATAAATAAAAGCAGAAGGTAGATTTTCAGACTTAATTCGCTATGGCACTGTCTTTAGCTGCAATCTTCGGTTGTTCGAATGGTTTTCTTTGGCTTTCAAACTAAGAACCATGCAACGTGCACAAGAGAGGATCATGCTTAACATCACATGGAGAGACCACAAGACATCTGAGTATATTAGAGAAAAACAAGTGTCGGAGATATGCAATGGCAATGGGCAGGCCATGTTGCAAGAATGTCAGACAATCGATGGACATCACGACTCACAACATGGATCCCAGAGAGATCATATGCGAAATTGTAACCGGCAGTACATAAGATGGCGTGACGATTAAGACAGGTTCAAGAGATATCGTCGCAGCGACGCCGGCGACAAAGAGATTTGACGAATCTTGGGAAGGTCTCTGTCCTACGACGGATGTTAAAAAGCTGCTGCTGTTGCTGCTGCTGCTGCTGCTGATGATGATGATGATGATGATGATGATGATGATGATGATGATGATGATGATGATGATGATGATGATGATTTGAAACATATTTTGAACATAATGAAAGCAAAAACGGTAAAAGTATTTCTTTACAGTTAATTGCTATGCAGGGTGCACCAATGACAAATATCGAAGCGACTGGTTAATTTCTTAAGAAACATCTTTTAAAGAAACGGCATGATAAATGTATTTATGATTTCTTATTCATCAAATTATATTTTCTTTTCCCACTTGGGAAGCGAAATATAAATAATGAAGATTTAATCTTATTTGAATTGATTGAGCGGGTGAAGAAGACAAAATGCAAATATGTTTATTTTTTATCCCGAGCATTTTTCTATTGATTTTCCTTCGAAATAAATCAACATGATGTGTTTCTCCATAGGTGTGTAGGGAAAGGGGAAACTGAGATAAATAGATATATAGTTAGATAGATGGATAGATAGATAGATAGATAGATAGATAGATGTGAAAATATTGTGTTACAGATTAACCGACTTAGATAGATAGATAGATAGATAGATAGATAGATAGATAGATAGATAGATAGATAGATAGATAGATAGATAGATAGATAGATATGAAATGATCGCAGACCATTCCTCCTGTACGGAGTTCGATCATCACTGGCCATCTAACACTTGTGGCCTTGTGCTAAACCAAGCTAATTTTTGGATAGATATCGATAGATAGATATGAAGTGATTGCAAACCATTCCTACTTTAGTGAGATCCTCAATGGTTACGCCATACTTGTTTCCTTGTGCCAGACTAGATATGAAAACTGAGACAGATATGAACAGATTGATATTAGATGGTCTCCGACCATTTCTACTGCAAAGATTCAGACTGTCTTCCTTTGTCCCACATTTGTTGCCTTGTGCCAGACTAGGCCAAGCAGAACAGAAACCTCGTGCAGAAAATAAGGTTTTAGATCCAATGTTCACTTTATATTTGTTATTTTCCTGAACTTTTTGATGAAGTATTTTTCATTATTGGTTTTGACTTATTTTTCTTTCATCGTTATTGATGCTATCGTTCAGTTCGTTACATTCTACGACCATTAGAGTAAGCAATATGAATCGGAAATCTGTGCACATGGATATATTATATATTCCTCGGATAAATCCCTTTACTAAAATCATTACAACAATCATACAAATACTTAAATCTAGTATTTGCCAATAAACCTGGATTTACACAGGATCAGCTAGTTTTAAAGGAATGTAAATTCAATATTTTAGTTAAAACTACTGTCAAAAATATACTTTTGCGTTTTAAGGCAACAATAAGAAAAACTATAGAGTAAAGCTGGTAATGAAATGCTAATAGTGAAAATGCTTCGTCTAAAAAGCTGCAATACCTAATACTAAAATAATAAGGGTGAAAAGAGTCGGAGAATTCTGCTGGACATTACGGACAGTGATCCACCCTGTGTGTGTGTGTGTGTGTGTGTGTGTGTGTGTGTGTGTGTGTGTGTGTGTGTGTGTGTGTGTGTGTGTGTGTGAGGGTGGATCACTGTCCGCAATGTGACACAGCTATTAGCTGAATATTGGTCTGAAATTTTCACCGTATAAATTAATACTTTTTCATTGTTAGGCCGCGAATTTATAGATGTATTTACGCACACACACACACACACACACACACACACACACACACATATATATATATATATATATATATATTAATGAAAGGTCAAGTGAGTGTAAAAAGAGTTATTTGATTAATTTCTTCAAATAAATGTCATTCTGACGCTACACTAACAGCCATTATTAGTTGCCAATTGAAAGGACGAATTGGTCCAATTGTTAGCGATTTGAGGAATGGAATTAGCTTGCCGAGTTTAAATTCTGGAAACGACTTATCATTGCTGATAACGATGTGCAAACTGAGGCACTCAACCTAAAAGGGGGCTTACTGAAGTCTCTTATTAACCGTCTGAATTAAAAAGAAGCTCAACTCGAAACCTGACCTATACCCAGACTCAGGAACTATTTCTTATATTCAGAAACATTTACCAAGGCAAGCCAATCTAATATATACTTTGTTATTACAGAATTAATCGATCGCGTAACATTGTATTATTCCTTCACGCTGAGAGCTGAGATGTCTTCAATATAAAGAATAATTATCTGGTGGAAACGTCTCTCTACGGGCATTTGAGAGTCCGAAAGTCCCGAAGGTGTTTACTGTTTCTGTTTTCTAATTCTTATTTATGTATATAAATATAATTTACAAAGTGGAGATAACATTTCTTATGTATGAAATATCTAAAAAGAAAAACGTAAGAAAATATTATAGATAATTAGAAGATAGACGTTAGATTTTTAAACCGTATTGTATCTTTTGGGAAAACCTACTTCTGATATTTACTAAGCTTAGTATAGTACGTCACAAGGTAATATGTAATGATCTAAGCTTAGCTTAGTATAAGGCTACTGGTAATGACAATTAATAATCTTAGCTTAGTACGGCTCAAGGCCACTTGTAACAATATTCAGTAAGCTTAGCTCAATACGCCACAAAGTAACATGTAGTTATCTTTTAGTATGACAGAAAGCCACTTGTAATAATACCTACTAGCTGAAAATCCTGAAAAAAGGGCTGGTTCTCAGATAGTTCTTGTGGAAGGTCTTAATGGGACATTTGGCCCCAAAAGGAGATCAAACAAGTTTAATTCAATACCTCTGGCTACAATGCTAGTAACTGTACATAGATCCTCCCAAAAATTGAATTTCTTCCTTCATAGTATATGGCCCACCATTCCACAAAACTTAATCGAAAATCTTTGGATATATTTGGTGATGTGGAAAAATATCTACGATGCAGGGGAAATAACTGTGCATGGATCGACTCCAAAATTTAAATTTTAGATTCTTGCATGATACTTGTATCCCAGCAAAGTTTGGTTCATGTCGGTCGAGTAGTTTTCCGAATTATGATTTCCAATACCAATAGCTACGTTGCAGGGAGATAATTGGCACCAAAATCTTGGTCAAGATCGACCGAGTAGTTTCTGAGTTATGAATTCTAGGACAAATATCTACGATGTAGGGGTGATAATTGTATGGATCGGCCTCAAAATTTTAAATTTGAGATCCCTGTATGATATTAGGCATCTCTGCCAATTTTGTCCCAAATCGGCCAAGTAGCTTCTGAGTTATGAATTTTAGGACAAATAGCTACGATGCAAGAGAGATAACTGTATTGATCAGCCCCCAACATTCATATTTGAGATCCCTGCATTATATTCGGTATTCCTGCCATTTTGGTCAAGATCGAGCGAGTAGTTTCTGAGTTAGGAATTTTAGGACATCGTCCATAGTCTATTAGTTAGTAGGAGATTAAGGTTATCTTAATACAGCAAACGGTCACGTGTAGTGATATTTACTAACTTTAGCTGAGGATGGCACAAGGCCACGTTTACAAATATTCACTAAGCATAGCTTAGTACAGAACAAAGCCACATGTAATGATGTTTAAGCTTAGTATAGTATGGCATAAGGCTACCTGAAGATTTACTAAGCTTAGCTTAGTGTAGCACAAAGGCACATGTAATTATATTTGCTGAGCTTAGCTTAGTACGATATAACGATAAATAAAGGGAAGAAGCTTGTGTTGCGCCATTCTTCCAAGTGAGGAGGTCCTGCATTATCAGCCTTCAAAATCTCTTTTATCTGGTTCGAATATCAACCACTAGCGTCGGTTGGAAATACACAATTAACCCATCAAGCAGGCCACTGAGACACTTTCAATGAATTCTCACCGTTTCAACCTTTTCACATCATTAATATATAACTAAATTCTTCTTTGTAATTTGTTATACTTGCGTGTATTAGCAGATGGTTTTTTTCCTTGTTCTTTTTTGGAAACAAATAGGGTTACTCTTCTGGTGTTAAAGAACAGCGGGAGTCGTGCGCTATTAGCTATTATTTTTTTTCTCCCTTCTTGGAAAGTAATGATACTTTTTACTTCCGCAGTAAATAATAAAATTTCTTTTTTTTTTGGTTTCTGTCTTTTTTGAAACAGTAATTCAACGCCATTCAATAGTGACTGATTCTCTCGACATCTACGAAATGTCGCCTGTGAACAGAATCAGTTATGAACTGGAGGAAAAAAAATTAAGAGGAAAAATAAACAAAAAAAAAAGGTTTCTATCTCTACTCCTCACATTTCCTGTCAACATTCACCGGACCAGAACAGACACAGTAGGCAAGTTAATCAAGTCTATATAAACCCTTTTCCAGTTGTTTTTGCGATCAACTCCCGACTCATCTATACCTGTTTTAAAGCTATAAATTGGCTCTCGAGATGGCCATTATATTAAGAACAATGCGAACAGGCTTTTTACCTTCGCGACTGCAAAGTACCTGAATCAATCAGGTTTATTTCAGGAAATCGAACTCATTTTACTTTTATCGTGACATCAAAGACTTGGTGTGTATATCGTCGTATAAATTAATTTGCACTTTCAGTCAGCGATCGACGTGTTAAAAGGTAACATACACACACTCACGCACACTCACATACAACCATAACATTTCAATAAAATATGTGGGTGCGGAATTTTTAACAGTTATCTGATCTCAAAGCGAACTTTTTTTCACACTAAAATGTTTCTTCTATCATACAAAAGAAAGTGTTCGTGTCGAATTAAAACTAAATTCTTATCTCACGTGAGTCTGAACAGCGTCCTCTCACCGAGACAACTTCATTAATTGCAGCTATTTTGTTTTATTTTTCAAAGGTGTTAATGCCAAATATACAGTTTCAGTTGCTTTTGTTCATGTCATTGACTTGCACGTCACTTTAGCATCATTTAAGCTGTTGTAATCAGTAATGTTTCTTAACGTCTGTGTAACACAGTCGACTTGAGCACAGGGTTACAGTAATGGTGCATGCGGAAAAGATCGAATTAGCAAGGAATCTCATACAAGTCCGGTTGTTATTTACTAAGCTTCATCTCAACTGGCAGAAGGATCAGGCTCGCCAAAGAAAAAAGTAATTTCTTAACCATCACTCTAAACATGTTATGCTGATTCAGGTTGCACATTTTTGCAAAATTCTTATGCTAACTATTGCTCTACGACAGGCTACCATTTTCGCAAGATTATTATGGTTATTATCACTCTGCGGCACGCGCCCATTTTTTGCACGATTGCCGAGAGCCGCCTTGTTTTGCAAAGTTACTATGCTGTAACTCTTCAGTGGACGCCCTTATTTGCAAGATTCTCATGCTAACACTATCCCTCTCATGCAGGTGTTCTGTTTTGCAAGATCTCTGAAAAAATAACCTTTAATTATAATTACACTTTGACAAAAATATCGTTAGA
>VCCN01003880.1:5474688-5487663 GCA_006491835.1 Architeuthis dux
ATATTTGCTAGGCACCGATTTTAATATATTTAGCAACAACAGTTAGAATAAAGTCATCCCTAAAACTCTCCTCTCTTGATTCACAAACATGAAACCAATCTTCTCATTCAATCTATTCTATATTATAATAAACAACATGTCCCTACATCTAGCACACTTCCGTCTGTCACACTTTAAAAATGTGTATGTGGGGGTAGAGGAGATGTTCTGAGAATGAAATCGCAACGCAAAGATCACGGAGAGTACGGGGCGAGCGATAGAGAAACAGTTAGGGGTAGGCAAAAGGATAGGGTTTGAAACGTAATGATATTTTCTAAAGGAGAACGTCTGAACTCAGCCGCCGAGTAAAGAAGAAAGCTGAGAAAGTAAAATGAGCTGGAACTGAACATTCTTTCTAGTGTCTGTGAGCGAAAGATTTGTTTAAGTGCCGGGATGGTCACTTCCATGAGTTTTTCAAGATACTACAGTGCTTTAGATTTCCACCTCTAGCTATACCGTTAGCAAAGCAATGGGTATTTACTAGTTAAGGAATAATTGGAAAAACGTCGATTGATTGACGCTAAGTTAATCAACACTTGTCACTAATTATTGTACAATCTTACAAAATAAAATAAAATTCTACGGTTAGTCAAATGTCTAAAATTGTTATCTGGTAAAATTTCATAAAAATCGATAACTTTTTTTTTTAAATCTGGCGTTGCCGTGACGCATGCAAACAGATGCTTCACATCAAATCGTCAGAGGCAGCGTGATGAGTTTTCCTTTCTGTTAGGGTAGGATTGGCAGACTCGGAAAACAACGACATGGATCACTGACTTGAGTCAGCGATTTACGGTGGTGATGGAAGGAACACACGCTACGTTGCTGAATTAGGACATTTTGAAATATAGGCAGAGCAGGGACATTGAATAGAGTCCAGAATAGAACAGAATGTCGTACGGTTATCGGGGGAATAACAACAGCTTAGCGATGATATTTCCAACAGAATCTGTGAGGTTTTGTTATAGCTGTCTATATTACAATGAACCGATTTCTGTATGCTTTTTTGTATGTTTGTTACCGTAATACAACAAAAACGGCACATCGTAGTAAGATTTTTGTTAGCTCAATAAGGAAAAATTGATTAAATTTTGGGCGGATCCAGGAATTTTGTTTTTGGTTGAAAGATATTTTTTCATTTTTTTCATATATCTATATGATAATTATAAAGACATTCAATTAGTTGGGAACCTATATTTGCTCGGCGCCAGTGTGAACGACTGCTAAACGAGCGGCCTAAATCGTAAATGTAAATAAAGAAACAATAAAGAACTTGCGTCCACCCCGGAAACAGCCGTATACGCAGGTTTTTCTCTACCAATATATTTATATGTATTCACCCATGTTTGTGTGTTTGTCCACACACTATTTCTGAGAGTTCTTAGTGAATTTCAATGACATGTTGTGGAAAGTATCGGCTAAAGAAGAAATTTAGATTAAATTTTGGGTCGGATTCAGGATTTGTTTGAAAATCAAAACTTACGCAGTTAACTCTCCTGCATCACAACAATATATGAATTGATCTTCCTTCAGTTTTTAGTTAGCATATGGCGTTGGGAATGTTTTGCGCTCTCTGAGTGCCTTCTAGTTTTTATTGTTATTATTACCGGTGAATGAATGACCATGGTAGTGGGTCGATTATTACCTGCTGATTCAGCTTGCTCATTAAAGGAGACGATAGAGGGAATTAAATGAACGTAATCAAATTAACAAATGGATATTAGGACAATTATGCAAATCCGAATCAAATTATAAATAAACAGTGCTGATATAATTCAATTTGCATGTATTGCAGCAGTGTTACTATGGACTTGATAACCGACATCTTTTGTATTTTCTTGCTCTTGCTCTCTCTCTCTCTCTCTCTCTCTCTCTCTCTCTCTCTCTCTCTCTCTCTCTGTGCGTGTGTGTGGTTATTTCTGCAGTGTGTGTGTGTCGGAGATACGTGATCGGGTGTTGGACCGACGAAGTACGCTACTCGGATGGTTGCCGCCGCCGTCAACGCGCTGGTTCATCAGCCAGACAGACCCTTTTCTCTCGACTCTTATCTCCTATCAAACCAGCACCACCAATGCCAATAGTGAGAGCCCCATCTAAACCGCAACGACCGTTGCCCTTCGTTACTAGTCACTGCTTTCCTCTAATTACTAATCAACACACAGCTTTCACTTGGCACATCAAATTGGTCGAAATAAAATCAATCTGAGGAGATTTATAAGTAGTCGTTGGCAGATTGCCGTTCTGTTAGAAATCAGCACAGCCGACGGCTATTCGCAACCTCCTTCCTTCCTTCCTCAATGTTCACCTCTTTCACCCCCCAACCCCTCTCTCTCTCTCTCTCTCTCTCTGCTGTGCGTTTTCCTCCTCCCCTCTCTTGGCTTTCTTTTACTTTTATTCCCTTCTCCCCCCCTCTCTTTCTTTCGTTCTCCCTTATCTGTGCTTTCAATTCTCCTCTCTATTGATTTTCTTTTTCTTTTCTATTACTTTTATTTCCGTCTTTGTCTGTCTGTCTGTCTGTCTGTGTGTGTGTGTGTGTGTCTCACATATATCTGTCTATCCTCCTTTCTATGTCCCTCGCCCAGCTACACATTTTCCTTCTCTTCTCTCTCTCGATTTCCCTTTTCATTTCTCTCTCTTTATCCTCGTCGCTCTTTGTTCTTGAACTTTTCTCAAATCTGAAACTCTACTTTGTTTCTTCTTCTTCTTCTTCTTCTTCTTCTTCTTCTTCTTCTTCTTCTCTTCCCCCTCACTGTTTCTTTTAACCCTTCTTTTCTATTATCCCGCTCTTTCTCTCTTGTTTATTCTCCTTTCCTGCTTTCTTTTCCTTCTTCTGCTTCTTCTTCTCGCTTTCCCCTTTCTCTGCTTTTCTTCCTCTTTTCCTTTATTTTTCTTTTCTCTACCTTTTCTTCCTCCCCCCCTTCATTTTTGCTCAGTTTCCTTTATATATTTTCCTGTTTCTTTTTCTCTTTTCGTTTACTTCTTTTTTCTCTTACTTCCGTCCTCCTTTCTTTTTTATTCTTGCTTTCTTCTGTCTTTCCCTTTCTTTTCTCTCTTTTTTTCTTTTAGTTTTCCCTTTGATCCCTTTTTCTTTCTCCCCCTCTCTCATTATCCCTTTCTTTTATTCTCTCGTCCACCCTTTCTATTTTCTGCCCGTCATATCATTTCTTTTAAAAAATCTCTTTATCGCATTTGACCTATTTCACATTTTTCTCATCATTTTTATCTTTGCTCTATTTTCTCTTCTCTTCCTATCTTTTCATTCATTTTCTTTTTTCTCTTTTTCAGCAAAATGTGTTTCCTTCCGCTCTTTCTTTCTTTCTTTCTTTTTTTCATTTTAGAAATTATTCTACGTTCTTCTTTCATTACCTGTCGTCAGTTCTCCTTCTCTCCCCTCCATTAGGTATTTCCAAACCGGAAGCTGTAATAATTTACTTCCTCTACTTCGAAACTGATCTCTGATAAGATCTGACACTGATCTTCGCTAATCTAATCTCAGATGAGCTCCACCCTTAGCCGTCTATCAGACTGCATATATTTACAATGGTCCGTTCCATTTACAATAATGACATGGTGTGATATCCGTGAATGCTATATTCTCGCATAAGGGTGAATATGTGTCTGGTAAACATTGCTTACGTTTTGCCTATTACTTGTTAACCATCACCCCTTCTTCTCTCCATTGTAGTTATTTAGTAAGCTTAACTTTGTTTTGGCACCAAGCCACAAGTATGGGGTGCCCAATGAGGCACAAACCCATTAGTCTGTTGTAATAATCTGCGACTTTCTTTCTAACTATTACTCCTTCTATTTTCCATTACAGTTATTTATTAAGCCCAGCTTATGTTTAACATTAGTATGGGGTACCCAATGAAGATCGAACCCACTATTCAGTAGTAATACTCTTCGAGGCCAGCTTGTTAACCAGAACCCCTTCTTCTCTTCATTATTATTCTAGCATCTTTCTCTCCTTCCCGATATGTAACTTTCTTGAACTTGAATGTAACTCACTCCAGTTTTTATTCCCTCTCCATATAATCCCTTTTCCCTCTCTGTCCTTACTCTTCTTCATCTCTACTCTTTTTTCATTCTTCTGATTGTTTTCATTAATCTCTTCCTGCATTCTTATTCTTTTACTTTTGTATTATCCGCTTACATCGCCTCTTCTCTCGCCAGTTGATTTTCGCCAACTTCCTATTCCCCCCACGCCTTCCCTCCTTCCTCTCTCCCTTCCTTCCTTTCGTTACTCCCTTATTGTCACTCAACTCTCCTCTTTTTTCTTTGCTTTTGATCTTTTTTGAACATCTGTCATTTGTTCAGAAACCGTCAACCAAAACTGTCAACATAGGTTTTTTAAGGTTTTAAGTTGGTCTGTCTGCCTGGCTGGCTGGCTGGCTGGCTGGCTGGCTGGCTGGCTATGTATGTATCACTGCTGCAAATTTAAACATTTACTCCTTATTATGAAGGTCAGGTAATAAAGCTAGAGAAAGTCCATGATTGCGAAATAAAACGACGCATAACGATAGGTTGGAAAGCATTTGGTATGAATAGAGACATTCTGAAGAGCACCTTGCCAGTGTATCCAAAGCGTAAAGTATACAACGGCTGCATAATACCAGCCATGACTTATGGATGCGAAACATGGAAATTAACCAAACAAGCTGAAAACCAGCTCAGAATAGCACAGAGATCCATGGAAAGAGCAATGCTAGGGATAACTATAAGAGATAGAAAAAGATCAACATGGATCAGAGAGAGGACTATAGTGAAAGATATTATACAACTAATTAAGCAGCAAAAGTGGAGATGGGCTGGTCACCTAGCAAGAAGAAATGACAATAGATGGGGGGAAAGACTAACCGACTGGTGCCCATGGGACAGTAAACGAAGTAGGAAAAGACCAGACACAAGATGGAGGAACGAGATAGAAAAGTTTGCCGGTAAGATTTGACAGAGGCTAGCACAAGATAGGTTGTCATGGAAAGAGATGGGAAAGGCCTTTGTCCAGCAGTGGACTTATGACGGCTGATGATGATGATGACTAGAAGAAACCCCCCCAATAGGTTTTTAGTGGAGGTTCAATTTGCAATGTAAGTTTATTCTAAAGTGGTCCCTTAGTTTGTGTCCGGCAGCATTCACGCCAACAAAAGGCGAGAGAAGTAACTTATTCATTGATCACTCCTTTTTCCAATTTTGTAATTGATCACCCCAACACGGCATGATGCCAAAATACGTTGGTTACGTGACGGTTTCTATTTAGTAACTAACCAGACCTGTAGTTTTTTACTCTCATTGAATTCCCACTATTCTTCCTATTCTTCTATTTCAACACCTTTATTGACTTTCTCACTAATTGCTCTGTTCTCTTTTTCTCTTCCTTTCTCTTCCCCCTTCTTCACAGTTCTTTCTCTTGTTCTTTCTCTTTCTCTTTCTTTATCTTCCTCTGCTTATGTATTTCCATTTCTTCCCCCCTCCTTCTCCTTTTACTCACTTAGCAATGCCGTTGCGTGCAACATGTAATAAACCTGTATAAATGCACGCACACGCCTCCATACAGTCCGAACACGCGACTAGCACACAACAAAAAACACACCTAGACATACACACATCTCACACGCATACATCAAGACAATGAATCAGCGTATGAACTCACATTTGATGCCCACAGATTGCAAATTTGGAAAGGATTTCGGTAAAATACTAATGGCCAAGTCTTGGTAATTAAATGAAGTTAAAAATGACACGCTACAATTCTCGATGGGGGATTCTTACAGCCGGATCGGCGGAAGTAAGTGAAAAAAGTTGAAATTTAATCATTCCGTGATAATTTTAGAACGACTATTTTCTCTCATCATGGGAGGTACGTTTTGCGGCCTGTTACACTCACCCTATACGATTTGAAATTATAATAGAAATCGTCAGCCAAAACTGTCATCAAAACTGTCAGGTTTCTTCAGTTTTTAAGTTGGTCTGGTTGGCTGGATATCTGGCTGGCTATATATCTATCACGCGTACAGGCCGTACCAATACAGCTAGGGACATACAATTTAAACATTTACTCCCTATTATGTCTGGCCTTTTGGTCAATTTGCAATCTAAGTTTATGCTAAATTGATCTCTTAGTTTGTGTCTGGCAGCATTCACGCTTGATTTTTGAAAATTCAGACTTTTTAGTGATCACTAACAAAACTAACCAACAAAAGGCGAGAGAAGTAACTTATTCATTGATCACCCCAAACACGGAATGAAACCAAAAGACGTTGGTCACGTGACGGTTCCTATTGAGCGTCTAACCAGACCTGTTGTTTAGTTTGTTCTTAAATCATTATTACCCAATGTGGAAGAATGTGAGTTTGTAATGTGCAGTCATTAGGATGACTCTGATTCCCGCTAGGAAAGGTATAATTAAATAGATTCTGCTCTCTGCTCCATCTCCAGTGTTATAGAATTTGATTAAAATGAATGACGGAAAACATATTTTTGCTTTCAAATAACACACATAAAAGCCTTCATCTTTAAAATACGAACTGAATTCCTACCCGGGATATGAGTGAGTACTTACACATAACTAGTTCACCCGTGCCGTCAAAATATTACGGCGTTTTTTAAAGTAATTTTGCAATTACATAAAGGCTTAAACATGTAAAGAACAGATGCGAAGCTAATTCAATTGAGAAACTGTTACAGAATTCAAATGTTATTGTGTACAATCATTGTTCTCTTAAAATTTCGAAATAATGAAATAGTCTTTTAAGAGAAGTAACTATTATTTCCCTTGGTGTTACAGACAAAAAAATAGGCATACACTTGGTGTATAATATAAGTATGGGATTATGGGAATATTGAACGTAGCATTATGGGTGGAAGGTTTGAGGTTCTGTCGGGTCGTTTACCCTGGTTGCTATAAACTATAGGAGATGACTTTGATTCAGAATCATGGCAATTCATCAGCCGTTCGTTTAACGGTACAATATCAATGTCTGCGTCTAAAGCGGAAATCTCGTAGAGCATAACAAGATCATGGTTATTAAGAGTTCCCAACTGAATATAGGTATTCCCCGCGTTTCGAAAGTTCGCTTTCACAGAAAAGGGCGAAAAGCGAAAATAGCATTCAGCGTTTGTTTTGCAGCGATACGTTATAGAGGCAGAACGCACCCTCTTACCCTCTCTCTCCTGCGACCAATCTCCTGTGTCTCACACTTCTGACGACTCAGGCATACCATCATCACCATTTTGATGTCTGGAAACGCTAATAAATTTCCCCATATAAATTGTTAATTGCTTCTTCGCTTTTAGACCATTTAGACCTACGAAAGGTTTTCATAGGAAAGCTCAACTTTCAGATAGCAGGGAAAATCTGTATATATTTTGTCTATCGTAGTCAAAATATAACATACTTGCAGTATGCCTGTCTTGCTCAAGCTGGAAAGTAGCTATAAATGAATTGTAGTTAATGAAGCCATACCCGGCATAATTAAACATTGGATTCCTCGTGACAAGTTATTTTCCATGTCAGAAAAGAAATTGCTTTCTACTACGTTTATAGCAATCTGATGTCTCGTGCATTCTTTAAGTTAACGCATTTAAAGGGTCCCTTAATTCAATACCTCCAGTTACAAAGCACGTTTCGGAGGAGGAGAGGAATAGAGCCACAGACTTTCGCAAGTATATATTAGATAAGCTTAGTGAAAAATATTGTACGTACATAAAAGAGAAAGAAAAAGCTTCCACGGGCGTTTAAAAGCCCTGAAATCACGCCCAGACAAGGAGAGCAAAGTTTGACAGTGGCTTGAGAGAGAGAGAGAAAGAGAGAGAATGAACATTCCTTATTTCAAATCGTCAGAGCATTTGCGTCCGCAAGGAAAAGTAGGACAGCAGAATACTGCTTCTCGGATGCTTACTGGTTGCTTTATATACATTCTCTGGCCAAAGGCCACGTAATCATGACGTATACCCAATCCACGTGACTAGCTATGTGGAGTGTTTTCGTTCAAGCATGTAATGTTACTGGATATGAGAGACGTGTCCCGTGATCATAACACCAAGACGTTCTTTTGTGAAACCATGTTGCTGAATATATTACATAATCCATCTTTGACATAGAACACCCAGTGAGGAACGGATTATATAATTCACTCACTATTAAGCTACACAGATATAAATAGCTTAGATGGCCACTGATGCGTAACACTATTTCTTGGCGTACAATGGCAAAGACCGTTTAGTTCAAACCTGTATTATTGCATGCTTGACTTTAGTTCCCCCGGGCAATATATTTTCCTGGATTTAATTTGAGTTTTTCTTCTACGAAACTATGACCCGTTTGTGAGAAGTGATGCAAAATAACTATCCCGATATTGAACTCGTTCTAACAGTTCAACAATCACCACTAGGCAAAGTGAAAGGAATTTCTAAAAGCTCTTTGTTGAGTTCAATGTATAAGCTCATATTTACAACAAAGGAGGAGAAAGCAATCTAACTCACGAAGTGATTCTAAATTGAATATGTGATTTGACGTAAATATACTATATTTTGCAGCATATAAAACGCCCCTTTTTTTTTCAAAATCTGAATCTCAAAGTCCCCCTGCGTCCTATACGGTGAAGGTCGTGTTTAAGGTCAATTTGGGATCTACGAATCACTCTAGTTTAACGATCCAAGCAACTTTAGAATGCATATATATTCTTTTTATTTATCCAAAATAATTAATGCCGCAAAATACGGTAAATATTTTTCGCTAAAAGCTACAGCTATGATGCACCTTGTGAGGATCCAACTCACTACTCACTATTAATGATATGCAAGGCCAGGTTGTTAACCATTACCCGACGGCGATGCAACCTTGAAAGCTTATTCTTATTGACCTCGACATGATTTGAACAAGCAACCTTCTGCTTTGGATTCAGGTATCATTGCACAACTATGTATTTGCATATTAGTAAGAAAAGAACATTTTAATTTAAAGTTTTCTTTCAGTGACAAAAATAGATTCAACTGAATGTTTTTAAATGTTCATAAAATGCCGACACAAATTTTACTGATTGTGGCGTCATTCACTTTTCAAGAGAAAGCTTAGATGCCAGCCCACTAGATTGAGATTACAATGAGGTTTGGAGCGCTGATGGAAAGAAATGCCGATCCAATATCAAGTAACGTGTATTTAAAATCTCTTGGAAACCACTTGGTTTTTAGTAGACTAAAGCACATTTTAAAAATCATAGATTTGATAATGTTTCTTCCGATCTCATATAAAATCACACATTTTACAAACCAATTAAGCATCTTAATCTATTATTATACATTATTAAAAAGAAAGATATCGGTCGTGCCACTCAGTCAGTAGGAGGAAATAACATTCATAGACGAGTTTCAACAAAACAAGGTTCAGGTTTCACCCCGTTATCCGAAAATAAAGTTTTCTTATGAAAACTTTCGTTAGCTGAAATGGCGTAGAGCGAAGAAACAATTCAAATTAATTTATATTGGATGACCCAACAAAATAACCTTGCCTGAAAATTCCGCCACGATTGACAGTGCTGCAATGGTTGCAGACAAGTGTGACTTTAATTTTGTAACGGCACACAGGTTTAGGGTGGTTTTGCAGGATATTATGAATGCCTGCAAAGGACTGTATGACAGAAAAATGTATTTCAAGCCTTCCGCATCTGCCACAGCTGAAGACGATCCTCGACCTTCGACAGTGAGGCAAACAGACATAGAAGATTGTTATTTTGGGGTCTGGAAACGCTCACAATTTTGTCCAATGTAAATTAATGGTAATTTATTTTTCGCTTTACGCCATTTAGGATAGCGGGGCAAATCTGTACTAATGTACGATTTTGTAAAAGAGAAGTGGTGTTAGGGTTAGGGGAACTTTCGAAAAGCGGGGACTACATATATAGAGTGTTATGGTCTTATGTCTTGTTCTCAGAAGGAGTAATAATCACAGTTGTTACGTTACCGTTATTCTTATTGTTGAGGTTAATACAAAAAAGATCTCTGTTATATATACAGTTCGTTGTAGGCTCTCAAACGTTCTTCTTCTTCAATATTTTAACGAATGATAACTCCTCTCCAGATTCAGCATAAAACGCTAAATATTTCACAAGAATGTGATGAAAAAAAATAAATGAATATATTGATATCGATAAAAAAAATATTCTTCTTGTGAAAATGACAATTTCCACAGCATTCGTTTTTTTTCCCGAGTTCCGTATATCGGCAAATTGGAAATAATAATTGAACTGCTCACTGAAGCTGAATATTCTTCCTAATGTCAACACGTCTAAACATACGGTCGCATGCCACGTTGCATCGACTAACATTATTTAGTCGGACAATATAAGCTATTCTAGCCCTTCACTCAGGAACCATTATTTACAACGTGACACATCGAATAATGATTAATACAGGCATCCCCTTTCATGCACATACACACACATATAGCACCTTCTGCCATGATTAGTATATATGTATGTTTTATATATCTCATTATGAAGTCGTTCTTTTCCATTTTATTTCTGCCACAAAGGGACATTGTCGCGCTTGGATCGAATAAGGGAACCCCCTTCCTTCCCTGACCATTTACTTTTCATCAGTAATAAAAACAAAGAAAAAACTAAAAATGAAGTGGGTAAATGAAAAAAAAAAGTGTAATTTTGCAGAACACTCCAAAATGAGGCAACATTTACCACGAACCATTTGCAATTTACTCAGCTCTCGAATTGGCAGGACAAAGTAAAAGGCTGGGAGATAGAGAAATGAACGGAGGGCGGTGTCAGTCGTGCTGATGAAAGCCTTCGTAAGTGGACGGATTTAGAGGACCGGTCGAGGGCGGACAGACATGGACAGACACTCCGACCATAATAGCAGTCTCGGTAATCATTTTCTTACCATGATAACCAGCTTCCAAAATTTAGTTTCAAAATAATCGTACATCGAACGGGGACCACTGGACATTCGACATGAAAGGAAGAGACATAAAATTAAACAAAAAAAAAGAAAAAAAAGAAAAAATGATAGCAATTGTTTTCGGCAAAATTCCAGTAATTTACGCCCCTTGTGCTATCGATCGTCACCCAGCCAAATCAGCCGGATAGAAAATCCTGCTGTTGGAGGCTTTTGTCATGTAGGATTTATTATCTGTAGAATTCCTGTTTGAACCTTCACCCCTGCCGCCGACTACGATCCATTCTTCGCCATATTAGCCGATCATTTCAACAGCGTAATACCACCACCACATTTCCGCTGGCAGACCAGTGATATTAAACCGGGGAAAACTTTCTTCTGCGGACATATATTCATATACTTGTGCTAGCAGCTTATCAAAATGTGCTATTCTCGCCCAATCTCGTTCATGCGAGATAAATAATTAAATCCTGCCGCGCGCGAGAGAACGTTTGACCTGGAATACGGGTCAAGACTGGGCAGTCGGGCCAATGAGGCGTAGATTATTGGTGCGCTATCATTATGAATGTGTAAGGGTTACCATAAGCTTACTGCGGGCCAGGGACAGCTACGTCGCAATTGTGGGTTCCATTATTCGACCGGCGGCCACTCCTCTTAGCGTTACTAGCTTCTTTACAGCGATGGAAACAGTGATAATGTTCGCTGCTCTTTCTCGTCTCATTTTTTGGCATCTTTACGCCCAACAAGAAACGGGGGAAAGAGTGAAACAGAGAAGAAAGGAGAAGCATTATCTTCTTTTCTGTAAGCCCGGTCCTTGAATATACACGTATTGATGATTACAATGTAAATCCTGCCCGACGGGAGTGGAAGTGTTAACTAGATGGATGGCAACGCCAACGTTTACGAGGTCTGTCCCGAAAGTTTCCAGCCGTTTTGAATATACCGAGAATCGGTTGCATGGACTTGGTGTAACTTGGCAACCATAAGAGGGGACCTGACTGCGCATGTGTGAACATACTCTCTCGCGTGGGATTATTCAGTCTGTGATTGACGTATACCCAATGCCTGGGCAAGTAGATGAGCTTTCCCATTCTTCACGTTGTGCAGGTTTTTTGGCAAAACATCGCACGTGTGTTAGCCCCCTCTACAGTACGGATTTGGCTCCCTGCAAATTTTGGCATTTATCAAAGCTAAAATCTCTGTTGAAAATGAAAGAGATTTCAGATCGTCGATGAGATTAAAGAGAACATGACATGGCAGCTGATGGCGAAAGAAGACTTTAGAAACTGTTTTGCAAAGTCAAAGGGACGCTGGGATGTGTGTTAAGGTCCCAAGGGGACATTATACTTTTGGAGACAAGGAAGTAAAGAATATAGCTATATGGCTAAGTTTTAATGACGCGTACTGATTGGCAGACGTAGAATAATCGGTAAGGCGTTGTCGCTGGAAGATTGTCTCCCAAAGATAAGGGATGCAAGTTCAAATTACACCAGAAATGCTGCTTACTTACATTACGTAGAATAACAATCTCAGAATTGCGATGAAAAGCAACAGAAATAAGATGAAAGAAATAATAGTATAAAAAATGATAATAGCTGACATTATTTTTGTGAGAGTAGTCAATAAGCAAGGTCAGTTTGTAATGAAATATCGATGACAGTGTCGAGATTGAACTACGAAACTAACTGACTTTTACAGTTCTTGAAGCACAAGATAGATCATTCTGGGAAAATAGTACACTGCTTACTAACGATTGTGGAATGACGGTGTGGGAGTTGCGATAAAAAGCAACTGAAATAAGATGATAGAAATACTAGTAAAAATCCTATACATAATGCTCCTAACGTACGGATGTGTAACCAGAACTGCTGCTGATATCTGATGTGTGATGGGAACTGAAAAGGAAATAATTAATGCAGTAGATTTAGATAGTAAAGGCAGGTTAAGATAACATTTACAATAATATGGGCAGATTTCCATGCATACACATGGGAATACTATATATATAATACTAAAGGTCTAATTCTGTTC
>VCCN01003880.1:5555931-5573032 GCA_006491835.1 Architeuthis dux
CGTAAGTTAAACGATGCGTCCACCATCCGTGGTAGTAGGTGAGAAAATTGATATATAACATTACTAGCTTTGGTAGTAGTAGCAAGGTGAGTAGGGAGAGGAAGAGGAAATGGAATATGAGGGTAGTTCACCCGAAGGTCTGGACCAAGTTTCATATCAATCCAACCAAAAGAAAACTGAGAAAACTGATATTTAACATATTAGGAATCGACCGACCGACCAGAAAGTGTCCTATAGAGATGCGCGGGACGCATCTAAACAACTATTTTAGCAACCCATTGTCTCGGCTATGAGAAGTAGACAACAACACCTCGCTTTTCTCTGTCTTTTAATAGAATTCTGCACTGATTACAATCATTTCACTCGTTATTATTCCCATCCATAAATCTTCTGCTATATCCGATTTATATTCTTCAACGAAAAGTAGTGACTTTTCAGTTTTCTCGCACTTGATATTGCGAACGGTCCATGACTCATCTCTGACTTCATATGATATCTAATGCCAGCGATGGATACTCTATCCAAGCCACTGAAAGGATGTTTATTTCATCCGAGCCAGGCAAAGAAGGGGGAAATAATGACTGTTATTGATTACCCCAGTAATCATCTTCACAAAGATGGATTTCGGGGCAAGTACACCGTGAGAGTAATTTTCATTGATAAGTATTTATTTTCGAAAAAGCAATATCAAGCAACCAAGTTAGGCAAGCTCCTTCAACAACAACGACGACGTATATTATTTGGGGCCCGAATGATTCATCGTATTATTCGATTGGTTCATCATGTCCTCGCATGTATTTTTCCAAATAAATTAGCTGCTGTAATGCTAGGGTAATTCAAGATGACGCTTTCTGCCATCAGCGATAACTAGCCCTGTGCCCGATCGTTACTTTCGAAATGACCATCTTAGAAGACTAAGTACACTTGAGATTTATACTACCGTAAATCCGTGCACATACATAAGCAGATGAATATGTACGAAGACTGTACTGAAACAGTGGCCCAATGGGTACACTTTCAAATCTGATCATACGAGCAGTATTATTCATCCACGGGTAATCTTTTTTAAAGAACTTTTATGAACATTACCGTATATGCCCGCGCATCAATAGACCCCTAGAATGTGTAGGTGTTGGTTTAAGTTTAGGTGTAATTCGCCGTATAAGTTGATCCCAATGCTAAATGGGCCCAACTTGCATCCGACTGTCAAATTCAAAGAGGCAAATGGACTTATATGACCAATTATACATATAATAGCCGTATTTTCTCAGTAACGATTGCATAAATTCTTTGCACTGATAATCCAGATCCCTCCTGATTTTTAATGCAAATATTGAGTGCCGAAATTGCAAATTAGGAGTTCAATCATCATATTCCACTTTTTCCCTCATGTTATAATGATGAGGTTCGTGCATTCATATCCCTGTTAATGACCTTCACCTTTTTGCACAAAGACCAACATTCACCAAGAGTGGGCTATTACAAATAATTCTGTAAGGACGAAAACTGTACACTGTCTACCTTCGATACAAGCATTCGAAGATAATAGGTTGCACAAGGTTTCTAGCAGAAGTTAACTATGTATTAATGATTACCTTTTTGAATTCAAATTATCTTCCATATGAATGTTATGTTCCCTGTTCACGCTAAATGAGAAATTTGGACCTCTGCTTTTCATACGCTTTTTAGTTTTTTGTTTTGTCACTCTATACGGGGCTGCAACAATAAGTCTGTATCCAGATCAGATAGATAATTTTCAGTGAATAACCGTTCATCTATTCATCTATGTCTCCACACTGGCGATATTCCTATCTGGTTGACTTCTCTCTTTAGACTTTAATGTAGCTTGTTCTCGTGCGCTTGTTCATGACTCCTGTTACTAGTGAGTGTTTCTCTTTTCAAGTGTCCTTTTCACAACCCTGCCTACGTCATTTAATCGGCAGTTATCTTTGTTTGTCTCCTGAATCAGTTGCAGTTTGTCTTTTCTTTTTTGGAGGGGGGGTCGTAGCTTTTGAGTTTTCTCATATATCTGTGTTGTTCCCTTATCAATCTTGCTCGAGTTTCTGGCTGTCGTGATTATTCTCTCTCTTTTTTTCTCTGCTGTAGTCAACTCGTCTTTTCAAAATCGAATCAATTTAATCTTCAATGCTGATGAGTCCCCTCTCTCTCTCTCTCAACTCCTCACTTAGTACATCATCATCTCTGGAGTGTAGGGCTTTAAACATTATTACTTTTGTCATTTTCTTATCCAGAATATTTCACTATAAATATTATCAATGCGTTTATGCCTTTTTATAAAATCTCATCTTTTTAGTGTCGTCTCTAGCAAGTAAGTTCCATTGGGACAGATATCCACCGCTTTTCAGGTATTCACTTTACAGCTCATTTTCTCTTTTACGAAGAAAGGCGAAAAGCGAAAGAGAGCTTCAGCGCTTGTTTTTCAGCGAGCCGTTATAGAGTCAGCGCCTACTCTCTTCCTCTCACTCCTACAACCTCGACTCCAACCTCCGGCGATTCTGCCTAACATACCAGTATCATCATTTTTGGTCTGGTAAAGTTCAAAATTCTTCCATATAATTTAATGGTAATTGCTTTTCACTTTACACCATAACGGCTTAAAACGTTTTTGTGGAACTCTCTGTAGATAGCGAGTGGGGTGACGTACTATGAATCATTCTATCTGGGCCAGGAGATCAGATGTACTCGTAAATTAAGAAAGAACAACTTGTCAAATGGTGGTTGTAGCTGTCCTAGTTGACCACTGAATGAAACTACAATAAAGTGAGAAAATAGATAAATATTAAGATCAGGGGCTAGGGCCGCAAACATTGTGGAATATGAAGATGATGAGTCTAAAAGCATCGGTGCACTGGGGACCAATCCAAATACCATTGCAAACTAAATGAAAATCACGTACTAGATCTCTTAAACTTTTCAACACATGGTATATGTATGCATACTAACATACTTTCGGACACCTCACCTTGGAGTAGTGATTAACACGCTAATCTTGCAGACCATTACTTAGTAGTAGTGAGTGTCCCCTGTAAGCCTAGCTTTGTACGACGAAAGGCCAAATGAAAAAAAGTGAGGATGATTGTGTTACGCCAATCTTCCTAGTTGGGAGGGTTGTCTCCCTGAAAAGAATCAGCATTCGAAATCCTGGCTTTTACCTGGTCTCAAACACCAACCTCTGGGACAGATGGGAATTACTCGTACTTAACTATTCAGACACGAGACGGCCCACTTCTCACTGGGTGCCCCATACATATGGCCTTGTGCCGTACTGTGCTAAGCTTACTAGATACACATACTATCCTATTTTTTCAAAATCGTGTTCCATTTTGGAAATCCCATTTCTAACTGAATCATTAATATAGATATTTTTTTCAATATCGACTAATATTATTAAATCCCAACATACTTTTATTGAACATTATTTTTCCAGTTATATTTTATATAGATTAGTATCAGGTTTGAAAATGCAATCGTATCGGAGTCATGTAATGACTTTACGCTGTAGTTTTTGTTTAATCAAAACTACTTCTGGAAGAAACATTAAAGTAAACTGATTGTTATCGATTACCTCCCTCATACCTTCAAAGTTATGATGTTTCTCAAAAAAGAAAGATTACTTTTTAAAATTTTTTCCAATGAAGTGTAAAAGAGGCAAATCGTGCACAGGTGATTATAACTTTATGAAGGAAAATGCGTTCTAAAATACAGAACTGACCCTGCTTCTATCTGAGCTATAAGCATTCAATTTCATGGCTGAGTTATGGCTAACGAGCACAACTGTTGTAAATGTAAATATCTGTATCAGTATACCAATGATCTAAACCAGTGTTTCTTAAAGTATTTCAGTGTCATTCACTCCGAATCTTTAACACACAATTTCATTTACACTCGACTAAGTTCCCTTGTTTTCATCTTATTCTGCTTTGTGTATCACTTTATACATCATTCATTTTGCACAACGAATAAAAACATAAATAAACTCATTTCTTAAGGGTTTATTTCCCCCCAGTTGTTAAGCATCCTAAATACGTAGAGAAATGTTGGAGTGACCTGAAAATAAACATAACTAGAAGGCACTCAGAGTCATTGCGCATTGATCGACCTCAAAATTTAATCATTTCTTCTATAGCCCATTTCCAGACTTTCCATGAAATTTCATAGAAATTCAATATTATGTGGTGTGGACGTATAACTACAACGTGGGGGGGGGGTAATTGTGCATGGATCCGCTCCATGGCTTAATCGCTTATTTCGTAGTCCATTGTCCACCCCTCCACACAGTTTCATGAGAATTGAGAACATTTGGAGATAATCGTGTGGACGGTCGTGAGCGTAGACATAAATGTATGAGAAAAAAAACGGAAAATCATCTCCCAAAGGAAAAAAAAGAGAATCCTGGATCCTTCCCAATATTTCACTACTTTCCCCATTGCACCATTGCCCACATTTCCACAAATTCCAATTGAAATTCATTGAAAACATTTGGATATATCGTGTGGACAGACAGACGGACACGGGGGTAATACATATACCTCCCCAAATTCGTTGGTAGAGGTAATAATTACATTTTTCCTATTTTCATAAATTAATGTTAGTAAACAACACTCTTTGAACTTAGATTCTTAGAAAACAATGCTTTTTATGGTACATGTTTACCACAAAAAATACTTCTTCAAGTTGAGGAAAACTATAAATATCTGAATGAATAAAGTTATTCACTCTTCATGTTTCATTCAGCCTTCCCCCACCCTCCAGGTTCATTAACCCCAAAATAATTCCATTCACCTTCGAGTGAATCATTCACCAATTTAAGATGCACTGATTTGACCCCAAAGTCATCGCATAAGTCAATAAGTCAACGTCTTTAGCATTCTCCCAAACACGAAGCCGACTGAAATACAATTTAAAATATCTTCTACTTCCTTGACTAATGTGTCTGATTCCTTCGTTGAAAACCAACCACTTTTTTAAACAGAACACCCACAGAGGCGGAAGCGACGTTGAAGCAAAGTTTTAATGATTCCAGGTTTGAGGCTGACAATCAATATTTCCTTTATTGAGAACTTGTCAATACCTATCAAATTAGACAGCAGTGACAGATGAGACTTGTCTTGTTGTAGATTCACTATTTCCTGAGTTTATAAAAGCTGCAAGAGCTGAGAAGATACAACAAAATAAAGAACGAACAAAGAAACAACGAAAGAGAAAGAAAGAGAGAAAGAAAGAACAAGAGATAGAGATAGAGAAACAGAAATGTATAATTCCTACGTACACATATCTTTACATTCATTCACATCAGACAGAAGTGACCCAGCTTTTTATGCGAGCTCAGTGATAGATATTTAAATGTCAGGTTATGGACTGATGAAGGTCTCCCTGGATACTGATATCGATCTTCGATACATCCGTTCAATTTGAACACACGCTGAACATTTTCTACTGCAACAAAAACAACAAAAAACAATATTGAAAGAAAATATTTGCCCTATTTATAATTGTGATCTGTACAAATGCAAGAAACGACTGTCCATACTTATAATTGGCGTACCACTAGAATAAAGCCGTTTGATTTATTTTTTTATTTGTATTTTTCTCCGATTTTGCACTCTTAATGTCTTACCAAGAAATAGAATAATTGAACGCTTCTGATTCTACAAGACAGTCTGATGAAGGGTGAGCTCATCTGGTAAGGACGTTTTTTTTTTAATTATCTGGTACTCATACCGCGTAGATGACGTAGATTTTACAAGTGACTGGATCAATGCTAAGGAGAGGGGACCTTGTTTAATGTTTGAGGGTTTTTTCTAAGCTGGAACTAAAATCCTTCACTATACAACCCAACCCCCAACGTATATACCACACACTTAAGTACCTTATTATGGCATTAGAAGAGAACAAAAAATAAATCCGTCTGAGAGAAAGAGAACGAGGCCACTTGTTTTACTTGAATAATCACAGGGTTGTTCGCAAAATCTCGTTTTCACTGTCTTAAGAAAATTGTAAGCCCAGTCGCTAAAATCTCCAAAGAGGCCCTTTCTGTGGCTGACGCACATTCCCTATAGAGACTGATACATTTTATGAAAATGTTTTGAGTGTCTAGCATTTATTGAGAGTTATGAAGTTGAAAACAAACATTCCTCTTCATTCAAGTAGATAACGAGGAACGTTGGGAACGAGAAACGCATGACGAAGTAAGGAGTCAGTCAGAAAAACATCTTATTTACTTGATGCCGATTTTCTTGTCTCTTCAAACTGAAAATTATTGACCATTTAAAATAAGGCGCAGATCTAGGGCGGGTCCAAGGGCTCCGGATCAGGCCACATGCTCGGGCAAAGCACAATTTAAAATTTCCTTTTAAATATCTAGATAAAGAAATGTTACATACAAAAAAGCCCAAATAATCCTAAATAAATTAACCTTGAAAACAAAAATATATTATTTAGTTTTCACCTAATATAATGTCTTCCGTCTTATTCTTAATCCTTTCTTTTTTATTTACTGGGTCTCTGGTAAATTTATTTATTTATTTTACTTCACTCTTTTGTCAATTCTAGTGCTAAAATCTTTTCACTTACATTTGAATTGTAGCGATTCAAATGTAAGTGAAAAATACCGGATCACTTATTACTTCCTTGCTTTTAATGTTTCAAATTAGAAACCGTCAACCAAAACTGTCACCAAAACTGTCAACATAGGTTTCTTCAGTTTTCAAGCTGATCTGGTTGGATGTCTATATATGTATGTATCACACGTACAGGCCTCGCCAATGAAGATAGAGGGCTGAAAACTTGAACATTTACTCCTTATTATGTAAAGAAATACTATTTTTTCTTTACCCCCCCCCCACACACAACTAGGTGTTTTAGCTGGGGGTTACATTTTCAATGTAAGTCTATGCTAAAGTGATCCCTTAGTTTGTGTCCACTGCCCAACAGCATGACGGTTTCTATTGAGTGACTAACCAGACATGGTACTTTTCTTTTTCACACCTTTATTCGTAAAAATATTTTTTTCCACATTTGGGCCCCTTGTTCAAAATCCAGGATCCGCCCCAGTAAATGTACCAGATACACAAGCTTAGAGCATCTTTACCGGTAAATTTATTAACTTAGATCTACAAAAATGATGACAGATAAGCTGCGACATAATTTCATGGAATAACAATTCTATTATCTGTTCGCTGCTACGGACAAGATTACTCGTCTTAGCAAGTCGTCAGTCTCGTACCACAGACGCGATAATTTGTTAATCTTTCCCCTCAGTAATTCCTCCAACAGCTAAGGAACAAAACCCCACTAGAAAGTGTAAAGTATGCTTACAAAATGAAAAACGTAGTAGATACAAATGTATTGAATGTAAGGCGCACTTATGTGTAGATTCATGTTTTAAAATATTTCATTCTCGTTTAAGGTATTACAAAATTCAATTAAACACATTCATACGAATGTTACATTTATTAAATATTCGGCAATCAATACCTTTCCCGTTTCCACATGGCCGCTGCTTCAGCTGTTCTGATTCCGGAATCGCCCGAAATCCTCCTCTGCTGCTGATGGCGAATTTAAAATCAAAGAAGCAGACGACAATTTCAACATTTTTCCACTTTCTGAAATTAAAATGGCTGAAGGAAGTATACCTAAGCGTGGTAGGTCTAGACCTGCTGGGCCTACATGTATTGTCCCAATTCAAATCGACAGACATGTACTACCACAACCGGACATAACATTCAGGGACCTAATAAATATAACATCCAAAGACACGGACCGCATAAGGTGGCTGGCTAAACACCACCTTATTGCTAACACAGCAACTGTAACGCCAACCCTAATCCTAACACCAACCCCGACATTAACCCGTACGCTAAAAACACTAACCCTATCCTTTGTTCATTTGTGCTTATCAAGCTTTTGCTTGAAGAAACAAAAAGTGAAGAAAAAAACCTAGTCTCTTGAATCACATGAAATTGCCCGATATCAGTTAAATTCGCCACCAGCAGCAGCGGAAGACTTCGGGCAATACTGGAATCAGAACAGCTGAAGCAGCAGCCCTATAGAAACGGGAAAGGTAATGATTCCCAAATATTCTGTTGTACATATTAGTCGATTTGTATAAAAATAAAACCGTTTCAAATATGCAAAGGGGACATTTTCATCAACTTTTAAGAAATAATTGGTACAGGGTTTGCAACATTAACAATTAAACTTGACAGCGAACAGGTTAAATTAAATGACTAATATTATATTGTCATAAAATACACCGTGAGGTGCGGATGGCCAAGCGGTTAGCAGCGCGGAAAATGGAATCGATGAGCTGAGTTCAAACTCTGGCTCAGACAATCTGCGTTCACTTCGCACTAATACCTTTAGGAAAGGCATGAATCAGTCATTTCTCCCCCACCCACCTCTGAGCTAAAATAGGGGGTCAAACTGGGCTCTTCAGCCTTGGTTGGCAAACCAGTCTAGGAGATGGAAAACTCTGAATGTTCCCGAAAGGTACCGTTAATGGGTCTCTGGTGAAGCTCCTAGCAAATCGGAAGTCGATTATAATCAATGCTCAAGTAAAATAACCCCGCAAGACTCTCGATGATACAAGCGGATGGATGTAAAAGAATACTACCCCGGTCCTATAATAGTTGTAACATTTAGTATAGAATCATGTATGCAAATGTAACAACTATCTTGAGACAGAGGTAGTAAAATAAACTATACATAATCAGAAATCTAATTTGCACTTGTCTGAAAATAACAGTCTGTAGACGTCTTGGTTCCTGTTTTCTCTAGGAATATTTTTTATTTATAAAAATATTAGAAATAGATTTTAGATAACGAAGTAAATCAACAAAATTTAACAGATGTTTTTAAAGTGCGAAGTCTATGTTATACGTACTGGATCAGTGGTTCTCAGAGTCCCAGGTCACATTCCTCCCCTTGCAATCCCAGGTTTCCTCAATTCCTCCCCCATTTTGAATTGTCATCTAGTAATTTTTCACCATTATAAATTCCATTATACGTTCCTCCCCTGACTGAAATTCCCCCTATGGCTAAAATTCCTCGCCTTAGGAAATTCCTCCCCAGGGTGCCAAGTGTCTCTCGTTTGAGAATCACGGACTACTTGGCAGAGTCTGCGGTTTGAGTGCATTTTACTAGGAAAAAAAAGGTTTCCCGGGCGTTATTTGACAGTTTACAAATTTCAATATGTTAGAATTTTCGAAGCTTATCTATAATCCCAAAATCTATTGTAGATACTTACATGCAAAATGAAAGAAAACAACTAATATTATTATATATGAGCACGGATATTAAGAGCCAGAGTGTGTCATGGCTGGCAACAGTCATATCAGCCTTTTTGTTATTTCTCTACTCTGTACAAGTTATCGTCAGGGGAATCGATTTACATGCAATTATTCATGAAGACTTTCCCTAATATGTCTTTCCGACAACAAAGCTATCGTAGATATTTCCCACCGGTACCAGAGGCCAGTGTTCCAGCCCAGTCGAAAGCCATGATTTGAATGCTGAATCTTTGTGGGCACGCCCTTCCTACTTGGAAGATAACAATCGTATCCGCCCCACAATTGGTCTTGTGTAGTACTAAACTAATGTTAGTAAATCTCAACATAAAAACAATGATCAGCAATGGGATAGGGCGTAGGGAGAGCTGAGATCATGCTTTTTTAGCAAGCATTATCAATGATTGCGCGCAAAATTAGAATACAGTTCGTTGGCTCTACCAACTGCACTACTGTGTGAAATTATCCCACGACCCCCAAATCCCCATACGTTATTACTATCTATAATTCCAGAGAATATTGCAGTGAACCCCGGTTAGGTCTCTAGATACGTCCCGAAAAGTTGCAGCCCTAAACGAAATGGAGCTATACGGGGTCATTATAAAATAGCATGAATAGTGATATGCTAGCATTCATTTAAAAAATATATGATGTCGTTGGTGAGCCTCAACATGATGGAATGGATTAGTGCTGCGTATCTCATCTGATAGCTACTTTACGGGGCTGGTATAATATCACTAGATGTCAATGTATATCGCTACATGATACATTATTGTGCAAGTGTTTATTCTCATACACATGGCGAATTAACCAAAGTGTACAGTATACTGTTATTTCGGAGACTGTCCGTGATGCAGTCTTTATCATTATTTATGTCCGAATGTGATGATGGTAAACAGAAGTTTTTACTCCATTGGAGTAAAAACTTATGTTTACTACCATCACATTCGGATATTACATCTGAAGAAGGTCGAAGAATGGATCGGCCGTTTTGAGAAGGGTTAAGTTATTTTCAAAGTGTTTTTCGGACGATTGAACTCCCTGTTGTTTGTGTTGTTAACACCACGTTTCGGCCGATATAATAGAAATTTAACAGTACCAAATATATTAGGGGGGAAATTGAAAAAGATCGCTAAAACGAATCAGTGCTAAATGTGGTAGCACTAAGCAGGGTATTACTGTATCTCGAAACAGACGAGTGTAACCTCTTTGACTGGCCTCCTGCTCTTCGGGAATTCAGCCCTACGTTTTGCAAATTGATTAATACCGACGGGTGGTGAACAAACAAAAAGGGACGGCTGAACACAATTAAGAAATTATTTTTGTTTTCTTTTCAATTATTCAAAATAATCACTGATAACATAGAATCGTTATAAAACCAAGATATCAAATAGAGAATCTAAACAAGAAACATCTGATACAGTAGATGGTGATTAATATTAGAAACCGTCAACCAAAACTGCCACCAAAACTGTCAACATTGGTTTCTTCAGTTTTTACGTTGGGCTGGCTGGCTATGTATGTATGTATGTATGTGTGTATCACGCGTACAGGCCGCACCAATGAAGCTAGAGGGCTGAAATTTTCAACATTTACTCCTTATTGTCTAGAAAAACCCCTCTCCATGGTTTTTAGTGGGGAGGGAGTTCAATTTACAATGTAAGTTTATTCTAGTTTTTGCATAATTCGTACCTTTTAGTGATTACCCCCAACAAAACGCAAGAGAAGTAACTTACCCATTGATCAACCCATTTTCCAAATTGATCACCCCCAACACGGCATGCTGCCAAAAGGTTCTATTGAGTGACTAACCAGACCTGTTTCTCATGTGTTTTTCAATAAGAGCGGTCATCATTTCATATTTGAATGTATATTCCAATTATCTGTGCTGATAAATCTGGAGCTCACAAGTGCGGAAAATGATTGCAAATATAACTAGCAAAGAAGAGGATAATATTCGGTTTTCTTCCTGTAACCTTTTCGAGACTCCTGGGACATATATATATATATATATCGAGTTTTCTATGACTGCTTGGATATATATGTTCTGTAGATCTCTTTTAGAAGTCTACTGGGACGTATGTGTCACGAAAAATAGTGTAAATGATATTTTCCTGGCTTTTGCAACCGCAGACAATGACGACATCATAGTATGAAATCCAAGTAGAAATTAGTTCGCATTTCTTGACTGAACAGGAATAACGTATAGGCGAAATGATCTGTTAATTCCGTGTTTTTCCTCTGTCGCGGGGTAAATGTATAATGGGACAAATGTATCCCTTTATGATTTCTTCAACATATGGAATGTCTTTGATTTAATAAAATCATAGTTTCTTCGTTGGCAGAGGTATAAATAGATAACAGAAAATAAATAAAAGAATTAACAGCGACTTACCATGACCAGCAGGGCCAGATTAACCTATATCAGTGCCCCTATTAGCAATATGGGGCCCACCATCTTGAACCATCCTTCTCCCCACTCCGCGTTCCGTGTATAATTTTAAGTAATACGATCTGTCAATCGTGTGAATAAAGTGGATTGTTATGTGCTAATGTGTAATACATTCATTCCATTTTTAAAGAGATATTATTAACACTATCTTAACAATTATAGTGAGCGCTCAGACTTCTTATTTTGACAGTTTTATTGTTTAATTCATTTTCCCTGTAGTAGTAGTGATACATTTCTAAACTGCTATTTATTTTGGGCCCTATACCGTAGCGTAATTTGCTTATAGGCTAATCCGGCTATGGTCCTGACAAAAACAAAATTAAGAAAAATATGAATAACCCAGAATTTTCCGGGCCCTTGTTACATTAAGCCTACTCAGCCTTATAGTATAAACCGGCCCTGATGACCAGGATCCTAACCACTAGACGATTACAACTTACAATCTACACTGACATTCGTTTGCTTTATTTCCTTTATAAAGACCAGCAAAATTGAAATTCATTCAGAACTTTTTTTTAGATATTGTGTGGTTTGGATATATAGCTACGATGTAGGGGGTATTGATGTACCCGCCCTAGAATTTAATTTCTACAAAATTTCATTGAAATTCATTGAACAATTTATGGTGATATTGTGTGAACACATATTCCTCTACCAACTTCGTTGACATGGGTAAACATAAATAATAGCAAAAAAATGAATAAAATAAATTAACAGTAACTTACCACGACCAGGATTCGAACCAAGTTTACCACGGCCACAACGTAGGATCCTAATTATTAGATAATCACTTCTTTATATATTGCGTGGCGTGGATATAAAGCTACGATTAAGAGGAGCAAAATTCATGTAACCGCCCCATAATTTAATCACTTCTTTCGTAGCTAATTGCCGATCCTTCCAAGAAATTCACCCTCATGATTCTACATTTAGGGTACAAAAATGTTCCTTAGGATGTCCTCTTTGAGCTGTAACTTTTTAAGCCCAATAGATACAAATTGACACCGTTGGAAAGCTGGGGAAATTCTCTTTCCAACGATATATATATATATGTATATATATCCTTCATGATTTGTCTATAACGCATACTTGAAATATTCTTGTAAAATCCAGAAATTATAGAAAATAAAGTGGATTTTTGAATTCCTCATGTCTGAAACCCATGATTAGGCCTTTTAAGGTATTCAGATGTGTCAATTGGGTGCCGAGATATGAAATTCTGTCTTTTTTGGTGTGTGTTGGTGGCCATTTTGTTTTATGCAAATGAGGTAGTTCTTCCCAACTTTTTTCTTGGGAACATCTTCTTTCTGAAAGAGGACATCCTAAGGAACATTTTGGTACCCTAAATGTAGATTCATGGGGGAGGGGGTGCACGGTAGGCCCTGCTGGACCCCGGCCTACAGAACCTTTTGAATTATAGTGTTGCGTGGATGCATGAAAGGGAAAATTTCTGGATCGGCCCCAAAATTTGATCACTACGTTGGAGCCAATTGCACACCCTTCTACAAACTTTCATTGAAAACTTCTGGAGATATTGTGTGGACAGACGGAAAGATTGACACGGGTGAATGCATATACCTCTGCCAACTTCGTTGGAAGCAGTAATAATGGTCTGCAAGAATATCCTGAGAACTCGCAGTCTGTCTCTCTCTCTCTCTCTCTCTCTCTCTCTCTCTCTCTCTCTCTCTCTCTCTCTCTCTTTGTTGACAGTCGTACTATCTTGAGGATCTGTGATCAAAGTTGCAGGCAGGCGTTCTGTCCTGATTCTCCTTCAATGGGTGGGTAGAACTCTATAGCCAGCTCGGGCATCTACCAAGTACGGAATGTTCACGTCCTGTGGTTTAATCACGGGTCAACTTTACTGTCGGAACATTCCTGCAAAGAGGCGGTAGACCTCCATAGCTAGCTCGGGCATCTGTCAAACCTACAACCTATGGGCTCTGCTCCTATTCGTGCCACTCTGGTGGTACCATAGGATGTAAACCCTTGGTTTAAAGAGTAGGGTGGACCCTGGTCAAGTCGCATTTCACCTTAAAATGTCACTGATCAGGCTGGAGGGTTACTCCGCACACAGACCCTGCCGTCTATGGTCTTACTGCTGTGGAAAACCCTTCACAAATCCTGACAGAGAGAGAGAGAGAGAGAGAGAGAGAGCAAGAGCGCCTCGCTGTGGGGAATAAATATTGTGGCTACAGGTCGTCTCAATGTGAATTAGTGGTTAGCAAATAAATATGCTGACCGTTGCTGCAGTTGTGAGTTCAATCCCGTCTGGGTGCCTAGCACTTGTAGGCTTATGTTGTACTAAATCAATTCAGTAAATATTGATATAATTCAGTGTAGGATGAATTTAAATAGTATATTTTAAACAAAGGAATATTTAATCCTACCAAACTGTGCTTCCATGAAGGAACATCCCTATTGATTCATTAAGAAAAAATTGCTCATCTACGAAGTTCAGCGGTTGTTTGTTTTATAAAGAGGGGGCAGAGTACTTTCATTTTCCATCGTGGCGGTGCGTCGGGCCTCATAAATCGTTTAATTGATAAAAAAAACAAAGCAGAAGAGTGAGTTTGATTGGTTCTTTTTCGTCAACTCAGAGCAGAAATCTAGACCTCATGGAATTTTTCTACCTGCCCTCCACTACACCCCCTATCCCACTACGATTAATTCGTCCTTTGATGCACCGATTTATGAATACATGAGGAATCAAGTCGAGAAGTGGGTTTCGTGTTGATATATGGCGCCATACATTTTTGACTCGTTCACCTTTGGTCCAATCGATTCTCGAGGTCTTCGTCGATATCTTTTGAAATCGGCAGTTTCTCGCTGCCAATACGAGGCAGATTTTGTGAATGACTATTAATTATTCCTTAAAGACGGCTACAACAACAAAAAATTGTTACTACAGAAAAGAATTTGAAAGAAAATGTATGGACGTATGAAATTTGTTTATTTTTTACATATTAAGTATATGCATGTGTATGTCTGTTTGCCTCTAAATTTACGTGCGAGTACTTTTATGAATGCGTCTGTACGTTAATGCCTGTTTATGCCTTGAAAATAATTTATAGTGTGTTATCTCAAGATATACAATATCGCCCATAAATAAGTACAACCCTACAACTTTTTTTTATAGAAAGTTGATTTTCTTCTAAACCAAGCATAGCAGGATTTGATTATTTCTAATGGAACATTACACAATCAAAACGGATATTATCAGGTATTATTTATGACCAAACTCTAGAGCATTGAAACTCTGTTGCCAAAATTATTAATCTGTTGGCGTCCAAAGATGAGTACACACCTCAGAAACACCTGGCAACAGAGTCTCAATACTGTAGAGGTATAGATAATTCCTGATAATATACGTTTTCATTCATGAGCGACGCTGTCTATATATATATATATATATATATATATATATATATATATATATATATATATCATGGAAGAAGATGGGAATGGATTTATGACGGCTGATGATGATATATACCAGGATCTAGATAACCGTTGGAGGAACTTGATGTGGTTGCTCAATCTGTTCATCTGGCAAGATACCCAGCGTTTGCCTTGTCTCGCTGGATATTTCGCAAATCTCTCGAAATTGCTTCAGTTTCTATCATGTTTTAAGAAAAGCATATCGCGACGAAGTTCCCCCAAAATATGTGTATCACCTCGCAGATAGATAAATATATAGATAGATAGATATATAGATAGATATGTTGCAGGTCAGAGAGATTGGCCCGTGAACCTCCTGTATCCCTTGCACGCCACCCCTTGCTTCAGCATTCTTCCACCAGCCTAACGTACTTTTCCCTCTTCCTCTCGTTGGCCTCCTCAATGTAATCCAGGGAATGGTGAGTTTCAAGAGAATGATCTGTTAGGATGCTTAAGATATTAGCACTGTGTCTAGCTTTAGCGTTGTTATGGCAACAGTTTCTGCGAACTTCAGTCGCTCCTTCGGGTCATTTTTCAGCTCACAGTCTTGTGCCATTGCTCGCAGGCCCGAAGACGTGGTCCTCGTAATTGATGCTAGCATGATGTTAGCTCCATCACGAAATAAAGGACCTTATTTTCTTCTTTGCTGGAGCCATTATTCACTCAAAGTTCTCTGAACCTTTGGTTAATACATCTATATTAAGGCGCCTCGACTTGGAATAGTTGTTAGCAAACTATAGGCGTCTCGTTATTGAGTAGCTGTTAGTACCGTAATCTCGCAGACCATTATTACTGTTGGTAGTTTTGGGGGTTTTTTATCAGCAGGGTAGCAACTCAGAATTCAAACACAAACCATCGGATGAAGTAGGACTCACCGGTTTTCTTCAGACACCTTTGAAAAAGGTTGATTTTCTCAGTCGAAACATGTTAGGCAACAAATAATTTTTGCAAATTATTTCTGAGTCTCCATATTGTCTTTTCCTTCCATCATATATATATATATATGTGTGTGTGTGTGTGTGTGTGTGTGTGTGTGTGTTTATGTCATATAAATGTATGTATGGATGTGCAGAAATGGGCAAGTGATTGCTTGAGTATTTGAAGTAGTTGGGAAAGACTGAGAGGTATGCCGGCCGTTGACAAAGGGATGGAGGGGAAAGAAGAATTGAACAGAACAGAGAAAAATATATAATTTCGCGTGCAGAAGACATTAGCAAGAAGACCACATCAAATTGTTTTAGTGTGCTTACGTATCCCGCAAGCGGGCCACTCACCGGCTAAATACGCTTCCTCCGGCTGTCAACCTGTCCATCAACGGACTTGATATCCACAACTGACAACAAACAACGTCACAATCAATAATCTTTCAAAGGATTAATATCCGATAGTAGGTCAACTGCAACATTAAAGCACACTCTGTTGTCGTCCTCACCATCGTCGTCTGAACAGAATCGGCAAATGTCTTCCGAAAAGAAGTTCTTGTCTCACTACTTTGTTGTGGTAACGGCCGGCCACTTAGGGCTGTGAGTGGGATGGCAAGGTTTGGCTGGAATGGTTCGATGGCATTGGTTTGATGGTGTTGGGCAAGTGTCGGGTGGGAGGTGAAAAAGCCAGAAGCCTGGTTAAAGAAGCAAGGATAGAGAGAAAAATAGCAAAGAAAACGTCAAGAATACAAAATGACAATAAGTGTACAATCAGACACATACTTACATAGGCGTTGATGTAGATGTGTGCATAGATATGGACCCATGTATGTGTACGGGTTTTTACATCCGTGTGCAGTCAAGCAAGAATGGACTTTTGTATTTACTGTGGAAGAGAACCCCAGGGTAAAAAATGTTGGAAATAAAAATATAAATACATGAATGAGTAAGGGTAAATAATTACACACACACACACACAC
>VCCN01003880.1:5589001-5602069 GCA_006491835.1 Architeuthis dux
ATAATAATAATAATACGAAAATGCTTCATCTAAAGCAACAATAAGGAGATTGAATAAAACTAGTAATCAAATAATAATAGTGAAAATACTTCTTCTGAAAAACAACAAAAGATGGAGTGAATATAATAAAATAATATTAGTGAAAATGTTACATCAAAGAAGAAAAAAATCCAAATAAATCTATTCAACAGTGTCGTGTGACAGATTCTCATTTTGCAGTTAACGCCATTTTTCACGGCTCAAATCACCAGCAACTTTATATACGACAGGAAGTTGCGTTTTCTTCTTCTTTTTTTTAAACACTTATGATTTATTAAAAGTATATTCAAAGTTAAAGTTTACTTTGTAATTAGCCGGTTGGAACAGAATGCTGCAGTTATTTTACTCGAATTCTGTTTGAAAGAACATTTGGCTATTTATTTTACATAATTGGAAAGCGTAATCTTTTACCAAGGGTAACAAGAATTTGAGATTTGAATTGATACTCAACAGGACGGATATTACAGAGAGTTAAACGATATATCTTTTACGAAGCATCCTTCTTTTCCAGTCGTAATAGAAATAAATAAACACAAGACTTCATGAAAATCAGTTCGTACTCAGTAGCCGTTTTCTACACGGGAAGTTGTTTGTCGCTATTTTATAAGCTTTGTTCAGTATGGCACAAAGCCAGATAAGTGAACATGGGAGTAGGAAGATTATGTTATATCAACCTGCCTGCGAAGTAAGAACGGCCTGCCTGCCTTGAAAATCAACTTTCGAAATCCTGGCTTTTATCAGGGCTCGAAAACCGATCTCTGACACGATAGGACATGAGTAATTAGTTCGGCCTCGAGGTAAACCCAGACAGTTACCTATCAAAGAATATTAGTGCTTACTGATATATATTTTTACTTTTATTCAGTAAAAGAATCTTCAGCATTTGGGTACTGCTGACTTTTACTAGAATTAACTTAGTCTGACACAAGGCTAAATATGTAGAACAGAATTAGGGAGACAGCGGCCTAGTGGATACAAGCGTTGGTTTAGTGCTGCAGATTACTGTGTGGCCGTGAGTCCAATCTCTCGGTAAGGTAGTGGAACGAGCAGAAGTGGCACCAAAAGGACGAATTAACTAAGAGATACCCCTTAGCATGGACAGAGGTATGAGAACAGTTTACCCCCGTGGATTGAAAAAAGGTTGTGAAAATTCCAAGAACGTTGCTGAATATTAAAGGCACCTGAAGATGGTGGGGTGTACAAGGACGAAACATTTTTACTATAACAACCAAAATTAGTTCAAATAAATCAGTATATATTAAAGAAATACAAGTAAAAGATTAATAATAATTCTCCACACTATATACACACAGACATGTATAAATGAATACAAACTTGCTTACGAGGTGCTACACAAAATTGGAAGAAATTTGACGATGAAAGAAATTCCCTAACACTTAGTTTCCATCGTCTCTTCAAAGTAATCCCCTTGGGCCTTTTATACAGCGATCTCACAAAGGTGACTGCTCTCAAAGTTTAGCTGCAAAAGTCCGTACTTCATTCGATTCTCGTGTGCTGTTCAAACCCCCTCTGACTTTTGGGTAGTATATCATTGTAAATATCACGATGCGTGTTTCATGTTTGTCTTACAGCTCGAAGTTTTAAGTGTTCTTTCTTCACAAAGAGCAATGTTTATTTTTCTAGTAAAGAAAGCATACCTAATTCATTTCTCTTCTTAATGGCCATTCCGGCTCAGTTTCGATTTACCTATCCCTGCTTATCTACCTTAACCTGTCTCTTCATTATTAGAAACCGTCAACAAAAACTGTCAACATCAACATAAACAATACCAACATAGGTTTCTTCGGTTTTCAAGTCGGTCTGGCTGGCTGGCTATGTATGTACCGCGCGTACAAGCCACACCAATGAAGCCAGAGGGCTGAAAATTTAAACATTTACTCCTTATTATGTCTAGAAAAAACTGAGTTTTTTTGTCGTTTTTTTATAGGTGGGGGTTCAGTTTAAAATGTAAGTTTATGCTAAATGTGTCCCTTAGTTTGTGATCGGTAGCGTTCACGCTTGTTTTTTGAAAATTTGAAAATTCAGACGTTTTTAATGATCATCGTCCAAAAAAGGCAAGAAAAGTACTCACCACCTTTAACAATTTGTTTAATTGATCACCCGATCACGGCATGCTACCAAAAGACGTTGGTCACGTAAATGTTTCTATTGATTGTCTAACCAGACTTATCTCTCCTTTCCTCTGTATGTATTTCACATACGCTTTGCCCGCTCTCTCTTTATTTATCCATCTCTTTCGGGATGAAGAATGTTACAAATTTTTGTTCCGATTCTAAGCGATATAAAAGGAACCACGCAAGAAACTCAATTTCCCCATTTGGTCTACATTTTGCAGCGTTCGACCTGTATTTACCCTAGGGATCCATATTGCATTTTTTCAACAGGCGATGGGCTTCCAAGCAAATGCCAATATCCCGAGCTGAGCCAGTAGAGACAGAAGAAAGGCATCTCCAATGACGTAACCTTCTATTTTGTGCAAATATCATCAGTCAACGGGGATCATACCTGGGAAACCTTTCATAGCACACCTGACTAAATAACCACCCCCGAAAAACCAATTTCAAAACTTTCCCTGTCCCTGAGAGGATTTCCTTCTTCTATCTCGTTATGCCCTCAGTTAAAAATGTTATCAGGAGAAAACTCTTTCTTGTAGAAGAATTAACTGGCAATGGTGAGTTTTGAAGTTCAATTCCAAGTAATAATATTATCTTGATTTATTTTCATTGGATGAAGGATCGACAACAGTTATTCATGTTTGACTAGTATTTCTTCATCTTAATTTTAGTTGTTTTTCACCGGAACCCACCAATCTGCGACCAACAGTAAACAGTGTGGACCAGACACAAAGAATAATCTGTAAACAGATTCTTATCTATTTCTATAGGTCATTCTATGTATTTCTGTTGGTCATTTCTTTCCTTAGTTCTCCGCAGTAATCATCAAAACATATACATATCTATTTCTATAGGTCAGTCTATGTTTTTCTATAGGTCATGCTTTTCCTTAGTTGTTCGCACTAATCGTCAAAGCATATACTTATCTATGTTATAGGTCATTCTATATAGTTCTACGTATTCTTATAGGTCATTCTTTTTCTTGGTTTGCTTTCGTTACAGTAACAGATTTGTTAGGTACATGAATGTACTGACAGGATGGTTACAGATTTCATCGTGCCATTCTATCGTTTGGAGCCAACTAGGAAATTTGTTCTGTGGATTTATGCCGACTCACTGTGTTTATTTAATGATGCAGTTGGACTTTCATTTCTGTTATTATCACAACGATACAGATGCGACTTCTGCAAGAATAAGCCTGGAGAGTAAACCAATCGAAATAATAATAATAATAATAATAATACTTATAAAATGATTACAAAAATAACAATAAAGGTAAGGATGCCAATCCGTATGAACTGATGAACAGTAACAATAACTCGTCAGAGAATTTCACGGTGCGTTATTAAGCAGAAATATCACTTTACCGCATATTTGCAAGTGCGGGTGGCCTAACGGTTAGGAGCCCCGAATATGAAATCGGCAAATCGATTTCAAAATCCGCTTGAGACAGTTTGAGTTCACTTTGCAATAATGCCCTTCGGAAATACATGCATCCATCTCTTTTCCCCAGTAATGGGTTAAAAGCAGGGGAAACTGGGCTCCTCAGCCTTGGCAAACAGTCTACGAGGCAGACAACTCTGATTTTAAACCGGGAATGTCCTCCCCCTCGTGCAGCGTCGTGAGAGGCTGGCAACGGAGAGAGTAGGGAACGTGTTCCTGAAATGTTCGGTAAATGGGGCTCTGGTGAAGCTTCGACGGGCCTAACAAGCCGTAAGTGGACTATAATTAATTACTAAAGCAGAATAAAGGAGATTAAAAACGGATGGACGATATAACGAGACAGCCGTCTCCACCCCCACCCTCACCCCCCAAACGACACATCGAATACAAGTGGAAATTCTTTTTAAAAAACACCTATTTCAGAAAAATAGTATTTTATAAAAATAAATATTACAAAAGCCACATATATGTATATGTTCAATGTCTTTTAAACTAAAATAGAGACAAACTGTTTTTTCTGAATAAACCTTGTTTTCCAACAGAAAAAACGTGGGTTGAAATTAATATTGCGTTATATTAAGCCGATGCAAAGTTCGCAGCGTAAGCTTTTGCACAATATCAGGGAAATCTTAGAAGTGTCTTTCAAGTTCACTCAGCTCTTTATTGTTTCTGCAATCAGTCAATTGTAGTACGTCGTTTACAAGCCTTAGGAAATGAGTTCCACATAAAATTACGAAAACGAATAAAGATCAACGTCTAAACGATTATTTTTCTCTTCTTGTTCGACACAGGAAATATCATTTCTGGACAAAATAGTCAATGGCGATGAAAAATGGATTTATTACAAGAATCAGAAATTAAGAAGAACGTAGCTGCATCCAGGTGGGACTTCAATGTCTCGACCTAAGCAGAATCTACTGAAGAAAAATGTATTATTTGTGTTTGGTGGGATTCAAAAGAATTTATTTTATTACAAACTGCTGAAAGATGGACAAATCGTTACTGTGCAACGCTATAGTGAGGAACTGTTTTTAATGACGTATTTGAGCAGAAATGAATTTTTTCTTAGCAAGTAAGTCGACAGAGGATTTTCTTGCATGACAATGCCCGTCTTCACGTTTCAAACGTGACTCACCAAACGATCATGGATCTAGGATAAGACGTTATCCACATGCGGTATATTCTCCAGACCTGTAACCTTCAGAATATCAGCTGTTTCACTCCATGCAAAACTCTTTATCTTATCAACGATTCCATCAAGTTGAAGATATCGAACTCGAAGGATTCATCGTATCAAAACCGAAATCATTATTTCATGAATTAAAACACAATTCAGCTGAAAGTTGATGTAATGGTCATAGAAAGTAAGAGAAAATACTTTGATGAACCGGAAAATGAGGCTATGAATTTATATGAATAAAAGATTTTTTTCCCGTAAATGCTGGAAACTTGCACTTATAATGTACAGGGGGTGAGAATTAACTCCCTATTAGAAATGAATAGCCTGCACGAAGCCCTGACCTTACGCCCTGTAACATCTTTCTGTGGGGGGTTGGTGAAGGGTGAAACTCTGGATCAACTAGAGGTGCGCATTCGATATGTTATGTCCAACATAACCCCAGACTTCCTGCAATGGTCTACCGAGGTCATACCGAAACGCGTACAGAAATTGGTGCCTACGTTAAATTAACAGTATTTAAACTGCATGCATATTCTACCATTGTATGGCTCAAAGTGAAACTAGTTTGACTATAATTGACAAATAAATAATACAGTTATTACCAATTTTCAATAGGGAGTTTTTTTTAACGAAAGGACGTAATGTTAGAGATCCACGTCAAGGGGCACTAGATATTTATGATTAGTTTAATCTGGGGAAAAGGCCACACGTGTGGGGTACTTGGTAAGGATCGAACTCGTTATATTATTAATGGTCTGCAAGACCAGTTGGTTAGCCATTACTCTACGGCGAGTCACCCATTTACTAAGTTTAGCTTTGTACGGTACGAGACCACAAGTGTGGGGTACCCAATGAGGATCGAACTCAGTACGGTAGTAATGGTCTGCAACACGAGCTTGCTAACAATTACTCCATGGTGGGGCACCGTAGATATTTATTTAGCCGAAATTAGTCTGGCACAATATCACAAATGTAAGGCACCCAGTAAGGAACGAACTCACTTGAGTATCAATGTTCTGCGAGGTCAGTTTAATAACCACTACACCACTGGCAAGGGCCCGCAGCAATTATTTATTGTAAACTAGCCAAGTTGTAAAAGCCCTTAATCTGGATGAAATTCAATTGTTTGGAGAATTGCTAAGGTCAGATCTGTATGGAAATCTAAGTCCGGTGTCTTATTCATTTCAATGAAATAGAGATCATGGGGATTTTTAAAAAAGGACCGAATAAACCGGGAATACATATTGGAAGCGGACTTTCTTTTCCAAACACCTATCACCAAAAGTATTACAAATCAATAAAGATTTTCGTCTCCCACCAAAACATCCGATAAGCTCAAATCCTTTTAACTTGAAGCGATTACCCCCCCCCCCAATTCATGGAAGATGTGCGTAAATAGGATAGTGTTGCGGGTGTGAAATGCTCAGTAGCTGGTAATATAGATGAAACACTTGTTTATCTATAAATCATGTGATCCATATTTGATTTAAAACTCGCATATACATGTGTGAGTGTGTGCGTGTGCGTAGATAGATAGATAGATAGATAGAGAGGAAACTTGAACAGTGCGCACGAACAGAATGTAGTACGGACTTTTGCATCCTTTGCGAGCAGTAAGTACCATTAGTGGGCAGTAACCCTTGTAAGCCAGTGTGCAAAGTGCTGTCAAGGAAATAATTCGAAGAAAAATACCTGTTTGGATACTTTTTTTATGATCAAATCCCTCGAACTTTTGGGTATCACCCTAAATATATATATTTATATATACATGTGTGTGTGTGTGTGTGTGTGTGTGTGTGTGTGTGTGTGTGCGCGTGTGCGCGTGTACGTGTCTCAGAGATTCTTGCATACAGGTGATTGAAGTCACCTGTAAGTTGTCCACACTCAGAGGTTGGAACACGAATGTTGTTTTGAAGTCTCGCCATAAATGTAATCTAGTGAATGAAAAGTTTTGGCGTATTTATTTAATACATTCATGTCTATAAATATACAAACAGCTCAAATGATTATGAGTATAAAGCAACAATTTTGCAAAATCCTCCATTGCAGTCCGTTACAAAATCCAATGTCTACCTCTGAGGATTCATTTTGGCTGATGTTAGCTGTGTAATAAAACCGAGCAAAAAATACCTCGAAAACGATCCTCAATGTTTCTGATTTTGCGACAAGAAATCTCAAGCTGTATTACTTGCTTTCGGGTGAAAAGGGGCAAATTCTTAAAGGTTCAAAATTAACCCTCTATAGGGGACCCCTAGAACTATTTTAGATATCAAAACAACCTGTGCGTATGTTAAACTAGACCTAATTACCGGATATTTTCAGTTGCAAGTTTTCTTAAATGTTTTTGGTTATGGGGACAAAAGCCCCTCTGATGAAGTGATCATATATGGTGCCTCGCCCAAAAAGTGACCAAAAATTGAAAATATACAAAAATTAAAAATTAAAGTAGAAAATTAAATAAACCTAGAATTAAAGAATAACATTCAATATAATGAATAGATACAACAAATTGATATTGACAAAAAAGATAACACCTCCGGGTTGATTTTAAAGTTTTATTTCTCGGGCCAAAAACAGGCTATTATAATGGGGTGTGGTATGCCTCAAAACTTATTGATTGCTGCTTTAGTAGAGGTTTTAATGCACTATCTTTAGACCCAATTTAAGTGATCATATATAGTCATATGAGTTTTAAATGTTATTGTACAGGCCCAAAACAGGCTAATTTAATGGGGTGCGGTATGCCTCAAAACAGTTCCTGTCTTTGTTCAAGCACAAGTGTACTTTGCAAAGCTTGCAGACTACATTGGTGTGGATTATGTTGTCTTTGTGGTTACAATATTTGCATATGGCTGACGGGTCCTCAGGTGATCAGATATAGTCATTTGCTCCATAAAGGGTTAATGCTGTCATGCAATGGCTTTTACAGCAAGCTTCTTCAGTTTGAATCTTAAGAGAAACGGAAATGAAATCTGGTACAATATTTATTATGACATTAAGAAATAATTAATTGTTACATTAGTACACAAGTATAGCATCACTGAAAACGTTTCTTGAGTCAACCGGAAATTAGATAAAGGCGAAAGAAACATGACGCTGTAGATTCTGAACTGTGGAATCACAGTGACAACAAATAAAAAAAATAGTTTCATAATGTCAAATATTCATTGCTGGCAGCAAAGTGAGCGTCACTTGAAAAAAAAAGTCATAACTGACTACCAATTAGTTCTCAAAGACTTTTCCAAAAATGGTTATCCATAAACTTTAAACATCCACTCAGACACAATATGCCATGAAGTAGAGAAATAGTTATCAAGCTCATCTCATATACCATTACTACTGTAGTGAGTTCGCTCTTCACGTTTGTCGGTTTGTCTACACAATATCTTCAAGAGTTCTCAATGAATGTCAATGACATTTTGTGGAAGTTTGGATCACGGGCCATGGAAGAATTGATTACATTTTGGGATGAAGAAATATTTTTTCATATAATAGGGCAATAGTCCGAATTTTGGAAAATCTAAACTTACGCATGTACCTCTCCTGCATCGTAGCTGTTTATGAACTGATTTTCATTATTAGTTAGTGCATGGCGTTGGCAGAGGTATGCGCTCTCTGAGTGATTTCTAGATAGTTTAGTAAGTTTGATCCATATTGACTTTTAACTATTTAGACCATGTGCCAGACTAAGCTAAACTTAGCAAATATTTTTACTTCAAATATCTGCGAAGACAGGCTTGGCTTTTTCTGCTCGATGCAGTGATTCTATTATCAATTGATATAGATTCGTGTTTCATGGCCTGCATCTGAGAAAGTGAACTGGTCGTCTTTAGTCCATGTCGTCAGTTCGATCAAACATTAGTTCATATTTAAAAGCAGGTATTATTATTTTTTTTTTGTTACTCTAATAAACAAGAAGAAAAAAAATGTCACAAACGCTCGCCATGTTTTTCCCTTTTGAAATTATGTGCGCCATGATGATCACGTGATTATCGTGATCAGCTTATGAGTGGCCTCAATGTTAAAAGTATAAAAATGAAATCAGAAGTGGAAGTTAAAGAAGTAACATGGCGACGACGCAGACGAAAAAGAGGAGGGATGTAATCCGCAGCGAGAGGAAAAGGAAGATCAGTTTGCAATCGGTGGGTAGATGGGATGAAACATCAAACGTGGATTTTGGCAATAGATCTTTCTATTTATAGAGACACGTAGATATAAGTAGCCGGTTATAAGTCTTTGCTCGCTGCGGCAAAGCAGCGCTGAAATTCCAAGTTGGAATTAAAACTGACGAACCATAAACTTTCTCATTCATCAATAGTTGTGAGTGACTAATGCACTGTTTTCTGCCCGACTGGAGTGTATACCTACCAACACGCACAGAATAGTCGCCACGCAATTGGGAAGCGCGTATCACCCTTATGCGGATCATGTCTGGTTCGGGAATATTAATATAGATCTCTACACGGTGCTCCCAAGATAGATCACAAATCTGGGGTATTAGACAACGGCACTAAAGTATGGGTTATTTCCAGGTCTAATCACTGCGCTACTGAGGAACTTAAAGTATAAATGCCCAATTGTACAGCGATATGCAAGAAGTTATAAGATATTTATACAGTTATCGTTTATGCCAAGCGTACTGGAGAATAAAATACCACAATGTTTAAGTTAGTATTATTATTTACTAAACTTAGTTTAGTACGGCACAGATAATTCAAATAGGAGTAGGAAGATTGTGTTGTGCCAACCTTCCAGATAAGAAGGGCCTGTCTGCCTTGCAAATCAGCATGCAATTTCCTGGATTTTATCTGGGCTCAAACACTGACTTCTGGTACCGGCCATAGGTTTTATAGTTATTTACCAAGTTTAGCTAAGTATAGTATAAGCACCCAGTGAGGACCGAACTCACTACACAGTAATAATGATTTGCGATATTTAAGTAATTGACTATTACTCCACGGCGATTCACCCATGAATTAAAAGTTATTTATTTGAAAGTTTTCGATATTAACTAAGCTTAGCTTAGTAAGGCATAAGGTCAAGTGTGAAGCATCCAGATATGGTCGCATTCACTGCACAGTAGTAATGGTCTGCGAAGGTAGCTTGCCCCACGGCGAGTCGACCATGAATTTAAAGTTATTTGTTTATTTAAAAGTTTCAATTCAATTATATTTTATTGTCTGTTTATTGGTTGAATCATATTTTTTAGTTGTGTGTGTGTGTGTGTGTGTGTGTGTGTGTGTGTGTGTGTGTGTGTGTGTGTGTGTGCGTGTGTGTGTGGTTACCAGGACACTTAACATCACTCCTATCTCCGGCCCTTTGAGATTGGGATCAGTCTTGTCTTGTCTTGTCTTGTCAAGACAAGGCAAAAAATGGAAGAAAATGTACCTCATACCTGGAGATTTCAACTCTGGGGTAGCACCTCTTCATTGCACTATAAGGGGTGAGGGATCGTGGATTTTAGAATATCATTATTGCTGATGTACAGACAACAGAGCAACTAAGACATTGAAAAGGAACAGAAAAAGATAATGGCAATACCTTCGAAGAAAGAAGTTCTAGCGACCAGTAGGAAAGATATATACAGACAAAAAAGAGTTGTTTGATCCCAAAGTTTTGTCGAAGACGCTAGAGTATTATTTTCGATTAACAGACCTCATGGCATATTTATCTATTTCTTACTAAATGCAAGCAACACAGATATCGATGCGGTAAATAAAGGTATATGTTATCGATATTGTCTGCGCAGTAAACTCAATATGGATTAAAAAGGAAGCTGAATATCGATTACTAGGATCATTACTTAGGTAAATGTTGATTTCTTCCTAATCCAATCAGTGCATCTGATTCTAGTATGTCAAATCGAATCTTTGTCGGTTTCGATCGAAAACTGTGACTTGGATGTAATAACATTTAATGATAAAAACTAGGGAGTAAAATCTATATCTTTTATGAATTCAAGTAATTCCAACTCTTACCCATGACAGGATTCATGAATGACGTCAGGGATTTATTTACAAAACTGACAGCTTCTTGGAAGCGTCCTTTGCTTGGTATGGAATTAAATAAAACATTTCTCTGTGCTAAAAAAAAAAACAACTCCTACGTTTTTTTCTAAAGTAGTCAACCGATTTTCTTGATGCTTCTTCGTCAGTTACTGTATCGACTATCTATAAATTATTTTATCTGAGCCTAAAAACTTGTATTTTCTATCCAGGCAAATATTGGTAGCACAAAAAATGACCTCTGCAGCGCGAGGGTTAGCATACACGTGTCGCAAACAGATTCGCTACCGGAGTGCATTTAATCTGCACTAGATGCCTCACTAATGTAGCTTTGTTCCAAACTAAGCTAGGCTAGATGTTAACATAGTTGTGTATGTCACACAACTACCAGACGTTGGTATCCGAGTAGAAGCCAATATTTTGAATGTTGATTTTCTAAGCAAGCTGGCCCTCCCCAATTGGAAAACTGGTATAGCACTATCTCCCTCGTCCCATTTCACCCTACTTGACCTTGTGTCGTACTAAACTTGTAATTATTGAGTTTGATACTCACCGAGTGCTCTACTAATTTGGCCTTTTGCCAGACTAAGTTAAAGTTAGGCCAAGACAATTGTGCATTTCCTTCCAGTATCAGATATATTCCAAGATTTAGAATGCTAATTTTTCAAGGCAGGAAGATCCTCTCTATTTGAAATATTGGCAAACATAGTCTTCCTATTCCAATTTGGGGTTATTATTCTGTACTGGTTATTTGTGTATTTCATATTCAATATTGGTAGCGCGAGGGCATTGTAGATTTTATAACTGTACGTGAAAATATTGCTGTAGATACCCTAATAGAAAAACCAACGAGAAAGACTCGATAACCAACAGCTCCATATGCAAGTACCATTAAAAAGGAGAAATACTCAACCCCTCGTCAGATCAATTTTGTGAATTGAGTTATCTTTCTTAAACCCTTACCAGATCAATTCTTTCCTCCCATCGTTTCATTTGGAAGCATATTTTTTGTAATTTATAAATAAATAGTATGTAATATATATGTTTATTTTACTAGTTTTTCTGCTATAAACATCTACAGCATATCAACATCTCTAACTACACAGGGCAAGAATCCATAAATTTCCCGAATTCATTACTAAAGCTAGTATGTTGCTGCCTAACAGCATGTATATGTACATTATACATTTATTTATTTTCTAGCTAAAATTCTTTCTAGTTAGTGCAGTAAGATTTTCCTGTTTTATAACAGCCATAAAAACTTCCCATTTAACTCAGAAATAGCTGTTCTTGCCACTGGTAATGCTGAATTGGTGCTGCCGGCGTAATAAGTTGAGGATAGACTCGTTCTTGCTATAAAATGTAACAGGATGCCCACATATATTTGGTTCAGTTCAAAATCAAAAGTTATTTTATAAACGTGATTATATGAATGGAATAAAATATATTATCCATTGAGGGTGTTATACACGCTATTAAAATCTCTGATTCACTTTGTGTATTTCATATTAGTTAAGATTAGTGAAGATCACAAGTTTTCAGAACAAATCTTAGGCTTTCTAAACCAACCCAACCTTTTTTTCACCTTGTTTTTTTCTCCACTCAACGAATCAATGACATAGGTTCAACTCACGAGAGTTTTGATAAAATATATTGAATGAAATAATGATCGGCCGACGATTCTGTTGGGTGTTCATTATTTCATAAAGTTTCCAGAAAATTGGCATCGTCTGATAGACTCACGTTCTTCTTCCACTTAACCATTTCCTAGATTACTTCGTCCGACCACGTTCACACGAGCACTCGAGTAGGACATTCAGCAACATTTACCATTTGCTTTGACAAAATCCCATTGGTTAATTGCTAAAGGTCTCGTGATTAACCAGGCTGACACGGGAACATAGCTTACATTACCCAGCATGCTCTCTGTTTCGCAATGACAAGTAGACTTCATAATGTTATTTATTTTGCTTCGCTTGAAACTGATTCTGTTTGTCAATTTCTTTATTTGCTTTTGACAGATTATTTTTAACCTTTTTTTTAATATTTTTCGTTGTTTCCCCGCTCCCCCAGATCGTGAGGTTTCGCTCGTTTTTGTTTGAACATTTTGTCATCTACACTAATTTAGTCTGCTCTTGTGGGTTTAGCTCTATGGTTGGACGCTATTAACTAAAGAAGTTTCGAGTTTTATTCTTATTTTAAAATCTTGAGCACTAACACCATAGATTAGTTGTTTTGTTTAACGGCACATCGACCCTTGGTGGGT
>VCCN01003880.1:5745742-5760727 GCA_006491835.1 Architeuthis dux
CTACATCCAGGACAGTCTTCAGCACCTCAACCTAAATGGAATCTACTGGGAAAATATTATTGTGTGTGGTGGTGGGATTGAAATGGAATTCTTTATCATGAATTGCTGGAATTTGAACAAACTGTTATCGTGTAATGCTACTGTGAGCAATTTGCCCGTTTGAATGAAGTATTGGAACAGAAATGACTTGGGCAAGGATTCATCCATCAATATATTGCTGCAAAACAATTCTTGTTGTTGTGTTGCAAATTCAATGCAGCAAACGATCATGAAGCTGAAGTGGGAAGTTCTTCCATATGCTATTTATTCTCCAGACCTGTTACCTTAAACTTTCACTTGTTTTGTTTCATGCAATACTGCTTGTTTGTTCTGCGGTTCCAATAAGTAGGAGATATCTAAAACTTCCTCAAAGAATTCATCGAATCAAATGCGGAATGGTTTTCTCATGATGAAATGCACAATTTAGCTGAAAGGTGACGTAAGGCCATAGAAAGGAAAGAAAACTACTTGGATGACTGAATAATGACGCTACGGTTTATATCAATAACATTCTTGTAATAAAATAAATCTAACTATAATAAATACAGGATAATTGAACAAGATATTTAGATATAGGCTTCTACCAAAATATATAAAAGAAGAAATGCTTAAATGCTTGAAAAGAAGTACTAATAAAATAAAACGCCAATATGTCGTTAGAGAAACTCCAGTCCAGTAAAATATATTTTCATTATTATAATGAGCATGTATACAAGATTTACTTCGATCAATTCCCAATTAACTAAATTACCATAATACTTACCGTAATCTTGATTGGCAAACTGTGAAATCCACTGAGCACTCGGTGCGGATCGGACTTATAGTCTATGTACTGCAAGACAAACCCACTAACTATTGTACATGCATGACACAAGGACATATTTATTGAGCACCCATAGAAGAACAAACTGTTATTACCAGATAAACAATAAGTCTTCCAACATGTTATCAACTGGGTATATTCTCTTGGGTTCAGCTAACTTTGGCAAACTGAAATGTACTAATTATTCAGTGAGGACCAAATTCATAGCCAATGGCTAGCTACTATTTACCTCCATCTTAATGTTTTTATTTGTTTTTTAGATTAAGGTTAGTTTTACCAGTAAAAGCCGAAAACCATGTCAAAAATGTGTTTTCCGAAAAAGAATTCTGTGCTTTTAATCAATAAAAAAAAGGTTCTAGGGGAAGGAGGTTCTAATTATGATGTTACTACAATGCTGAACGGGATAAAACTGTTTTCATTTGTTCTGTTGTGCAAGGTGAAATATATTAAAGAACATATTTCCCACTGTGTTGTCAAATTTGAAGTTATTTTCCTCCCTGCTAGTTTATCTCTATGTTATCTGTATTAATATTTATGCATCCTCTTTGAAATGTTAATATTATGTGCTAAAGGGTTTCTCTTGACTCCCTTTACAATATAAATATTATTTTCTAAAGATCCCCCCTCTGTCTCTTCCAGGGTCAGAGGAAGTAGACCCTCTCAAAATCGTAGGCCCATGTCAACTGGCACACCTGACTCTGTTCTGGGCTAGAGGTGATCAATTTTTATCACGGTTCAGAGCTGAACATCGGCTTCTATTATTTCTTATTCAATGCCCGGTTTTTTTTACTGTTACTACAGCCTGGGAGATAAGCTTTGGAAGGGTGCATTGCCCAAGTGTTCAGTCACCCATCCTTTTCTCGATCAGCCATCGAACCATGCCAATGATGAGACATTTTAAGATATCTGGCAATCTGACAGAGCGCAGCGAAGTGATTCATGCCTTTCCCCAGGGCTTTAGTTCGAAGTGAACACAAGTAGCTCAGCCGAAATTCAAATTAATCTTTCCACTTATAATCGTTATGCTACCTTGAACCACCAGAAAATATATAGCTGAATGTTTCTGGCCAATCGTGGCAAGAAATCATCATCATAATAAGTATATACCTAGTTCCTGTGAATATGTCCCCCGAGCAGTATCTCTTCATTACATTAAAAGGAGTAGGGTCAGCGGTAATACACTGATGCAATAACGCCAATGGAACTGAACAATTTTGCTTCTAACACCCATGCAAATGTGTTTGGATTTCCACGGTTAAAATGACCATGTGCCGCACCTCGCCTGCAAGGGCGAACGAGTAGATACCACACAATTTGTAACACCTTGCATCTAACTCCTACATCTAATGATTAATAAATTCTGTGGAATCTAACTAGCGAAAAACACTAAGCATCTCGTCGTACTCAATCAGTTGACATTACATATGATCTACATGTTATCAAAACTGTTTTTTATTCCCTACGATCCTCAATTTCTTGACAAATGTAACTAACCCCAGAGTAGGTTGGCTGATGCTGAGTGCATGTCACTTGTCACTCGTTAGTGTATAACAAAGTTTACTTGTAAAGAGGCACCTGCTGAGGTTCTAATCATGTTAATCGATCACGTTGATGCCCGGCCTCAGATTTAGGAACCCCTGGGATACAAGAGAGGATTTTCTCTAACGATGTGAAAGAAGTTCACGATGTCCCATCGTTTGCGAGCGGTGCATAAACATGATAGGCGTTACTGGTGATTGAATAGCCACTCCATCAATTTGGTCACACATTTTTCTAGGTTAGGTCCGAAATTGATCCTGGTTGACTTTATTAAAAGAATATACGAACAAAGAAACATACATTAATGTGCAGTGTTATACGATAAGTTCGATAAGTTCGTGGCCTAAGGTACAAGGCCATGAGTTACGCAGTTCCAACTAACTTCTTTGAATGATTACACAAAAAGATGTGAAGTTCATGACTGTTTTATTTTTTCTCTTCCAGAAACTTGAAACTTGTGAGTCAGCATTTGTTAAGAAAAGGGCCAGTAGCAGCTACCCTGCGAGAATAACATCGACTTCCAAGAGTAGAGGTACACGGTGGATGATAATTGTCGGAAAAATGTCTACCTTAAATCGGATGTGTGTCGGAAAGGATTCAGAGGATCTTCGGTCCATACAACACCAGGAAAGTATTCAAAAGTAATGCAACTCTTTCAGATACCTGGCTAGTGCCAAGCCTCCATCAGATGAGAACAAGACTATGAACTGTGTGTATAGCATTTCATGCAGTTGTGGTAAGGAATATAAAGGCAAGACCGGTCGCACTCTAAAGATAAGGCTGGAAGAACATCGAAAAGCCGTAGTCCGTTGAGAGACTATGAAGTCAGGTACGGAAGATCTTGTGTGGAGGGTAAGTGTCACAAACCCCCATGAAACGAAGTCAGAATAATAGAGAGCAACATTGGAGAATAAGGCGATTGAAAGAATCAGCACAAATGCTAGGCTCTGATAACCTCCTCGCTAGGCCTAGCATATAACTGAACACCATATTCGGTGACCCAAATGTTCCTCAGCTCTTCCAGGCTGCTGCAATGTCACTCGGCAACTCTCCACTTGACTCAAAAGGTTTTTAATTCATGCGGTTACCGCACCAGCCCAGGATTTGGATGCTACGTCTTGACTTTTTTTCAAGATGTGTACCGGGGCGCAGTCCTGCTGGAGCACAGTGAGGAGGTGGTTCTTGAGTACTCTATGTACCGTTCCATGTTCATCGTGGTGTCCAGCCCCGTTATATTGCTCAGTTAGGTGACGTTCGTAAACATTTTGCTTCCACTGAATATATTAGAAACCTTCTGTCACCAAATCTATCAACATAGGTTTCTTCAGTTTTTAAGTTGGTCTGGCTGGCTGGCTGGCTATGCATGTATTGCGCGTACAAGCCGCATCAATGGTGCTAGAGGACTGACAATTTAAACAGGTACTCCTTATTATGTCTAGAAAAAACGTTTTGTTTGTTTTTTAACTCCCCGACCCCATAATAGGTTGTTAGTGGGGATTCAATTTTCAATGCAAGTTTTTGCTAAATTGGTCCCTTATTTTGTGTTCGGCTGCATTCACGCTTGTTTTTTGAAAATTCACTCTTTTTAGTGATCACTGCCCAACAAAAGGCGAGAGAAGTAACTTATTTATTTATGACCACTTTTCGGATTCTTTTTATTGATCACACCCAACACAGTATTCATTCAAAACGTATGACGGTTTCTATTGACTGGCTAACCAGACCTGTATCTCAATTTATTGATACAATTGTCAACTTTGAATTGTTTAAATTATTTAATATCGCCAGTGGAGCAACCTATTGTTTGTTTTGATTAAAGCTATACATTATTTATATCTTTGTTGTCTTTTTTCTTTAGCTGACAGCCAAGCGGGAGTCTAGCTAGAATTCAGCACAATCAGATGCTTTGATCTTTTCATATGAGGCATGGTAGCTGGAGAGTTTTCTTCAGCGTTTTCTCAGGCATCAAGGGAGACCCTTATTTGCAGTAAAGTTGACGCTCATTAGAACGGTTTTCGGATTGTTTAACGTCAATAATTTTAAAGTACGTTAGCCTAAAAAGAAAAAGAACATTCAGTAGCATTCTCTTTTTCTCACTGGAAAAAACACAAACACTATGTCTTTTTCATTTGGCCACAATACGGAAAGAAAAACCCAAACCCTAACCCTAAGAGGGGGATTAACGAAATCAAATTTAGTTTAATCGGGACTAACGAAAAAGCCTCAAAATACTACGCTTTTTATTGTTAATTCTTTCTGATTTCAAAGTTTTGACACCAGTAGCAACTTCTTCGGGGAATACCTGCCAAACTCTGGCAAATTGACTGATCTAGAATCAAACAAAAATTATATACAATACTGAACATTCGGAAGAAAGATTAAAAGGTTTTGATTCTCTAAAATCATATTGCTTTAACATTTGATCCCAAACTAACATGACGAATTGAGTGTCTAGTTGACGAGAAAAATAATCTTTCTATTTTTCAGGCGCTTTAAAATTATGGATGTTAGCTTTTGGTGGAATCTAACGTAAAAGCCCCTATCGATTACGAATCGAACTAATTATTATTATTTTAATATTTTTATGACTACTTTTTACCTTCATCTTAATGTATTGCTTTTTATCGCAACTTTTAATACTTCATCTAATAAAATCAAAACAAAAATAAACGAACTAATTATGTATAAATATCGCATTAAGCTAATCATGGTCTATTTTAACAACAAAGGGTAAAACACACAGTATTTCTTTTCAACTCGCTTCGTTTTTACAATCTGGTTCTGAATATTGCTCTCATAATTTGAGACAAGCTTTGATTAAATGTGTCGAAATCCGATCAATAAATAGAGTGACTGATGTTGCCAATCATTAAAGAAATCAAAAGAAACGCTTTTAAGTATACTACTTTTGATAACAGCATTTTCTACGCATTGACGCCTCCGCTGACATTTTATTGAAGCTATCATTACACTTATTTTTGTTCTATTTAATATATCATATCTATCTGGCTAACACGTTTTGCAGTTTGTATTTTTTTACCTCATTAAAACACGTCAAGATCAGATCTTTTAGGTTCAAAAAACGGTATTCTGTTCTCATTTGAAATTATAGTTCAAAACATTTATTAACAGGGCTAATTTATTCTAACACTAAAGAAATCAGGTTAAAAGTGAACTTCATTTGTATGGATGATATCTTCTATTGTTATCTCTTCAATAAAACTTAAAGAGTCTAATGAGCTGGATGTAAAAAAGATCTCTGGTTTAATTTCGTGATATTACTCTTGTGAAAGACATGAATAAAGAAAAACACTACTTTGTACACTGATACCGATTATTGTTATTTACTAACCTTAGCTTAGTTTTGGCACACGGCCTCATCATGAGGCACCAGGTGATAATCGAATTCACTACTCAGTAGTAATGATCTGTGAAACCAGCTTGATAATCATTACACTACAATGACGTGTCCTTAACAAAATGAATGTGTGGTTTAGTATGGCACAAGGCCAAACGGTGTGAGACATGGAGGGTAGGGTTAGGGACTGTGTTGCGTAATCCCTCCGAGTAAGGAGAGCCTGCCTGCTATGAAAATTGGCATTCGAAATCCTGGCTTCTTACATGGGTTCGAACATCGACCATTGATGCCACTAGGAATTATGCAATTATCTCAGCCATGGAATAGGTTTATTACCAATCTTAGTCTCCTCTGGCATCATGCCACTGTAATAGGGTAACCAGTGAGGATCAAACTCAGAACACCAACAAATTGGTCGGCGAGACGGGTTTGTTCTAAGTGTGTTGTTGTTTGTATACTCGTATTGATGTGTTTCCCGCTTTTCGAAAGTTCGCTTTACGCCAATGTTTGCTTTTACGAAAAAAGGCAAAATGCGAAAATAGCGTTCAGTGTTTGTTTTGCAGTGTTTGTTTGAGATGTAGTGTGCACCTATACACCCATCTCCTTTACCTCACATCAGCCCAACCTCCGATGACTCGGCTTAACATACTATCATCATCATTTTTTGGTCTGGGAACGTTCTAAAAGTTTCCCATGAAATTAATAGCAATGGTTTCTTCGCTTTACCCCATTTCAGAAACCTGCATTTACTAAACGAATTTAGAACAGCCCAATGTCAAATGGCTATTTACCCATCGTTTTGCATGGGACAACGGTAATAGCGCACCCAATGGGGATCAAACTCATTAAACGAGCGAATTGGCTTGCCATCTTGCTAACCCTCACGCTATGGTAGGCGCCCACTTCTATTGCTTTACATCAGATTAATTCAGTCTGGTCCAAGGCCACTGTAGTAGGGCTATGTTAGAGTATTTATTTTACATCCACACCGATGCAAAATACGACGCAAGCTCTTTTTATTGTGGATAAAAATAAATGAGTACCTCAATCTTTGTAGCGGACACCAGAGCGATCCTCTTACTCTTATACAATGGAGAGTTCTCTCTTGGGGACGGATCCACATTTATTGGGCTACTGTTAATTCTTTTCTGTCTGCACGAAAGCAGGGCGATCTAATGATATTTACTAAGCTTAGTAAGGCCCAGGACTTTACCAAGGCTAGCTTAGTCTGGCAAAATACCACAATGGTGGGGCACTCAGTGAGAATGGAACTCACTAACAAATTGATTGGCTCCTCCTGTATTCATAAACAATGTTACTGAAATACTTTCCTTGAAATACCGACAAGACAAGTGGACATTTGACGCCTAATCGCATTTAAAAAATCAAACTACCTTAAACAGTTAAGCTCGCCAGTTATATTCATAATGTTTATTACTGAGATATTTCTATATGAAAACATTTAAACTAGAAATATTGAAAAGTCTGCTGATGCTAGATCACCGAAACTGAGCCATGTCTTGATTGGTCGATACTAAATGAAGGGCATTTTATAATTGCAGGTCTTCAGCCTTAATCTCTTTTTTTCCCCTGTTTTTTTTTACTACCGTGACATACCATTGACAAAGCAAAATTATAATTACAATGACCGGTGCTGGGACCTAGAACGGATGGATTAGAATTATGACCTTCCAAAGAATACAATTCTGGGTGTAACAATATAATTTGAAACAAGGGCATGCTTTGTGGTTGTAATAATTACCCACTGGTGTCAGAGGTCGGTATTCGAGCTCACGTAACAGGATTTCAAATGCTTTTCAAAACAGGCAGACTCTCCAAACCTGAAAGTTTCGCGCTACACACTATTTATATTTCTATCTCTTAAACTTAGCCTTGTGCCATACAAGACTAAGCTTGGTAAATATTATAAAAATGTTAAGCCAGTCGGGTTCGTGGTTGAAATAGTTTCCCATCTGTGCTAGAGGTTAGTGTTCAAGCCATGGTGATAGCCGGCATTTCGAATGATGATTTTTAATGCCACATGGAAGATTGGTGCGACACGATATTTTTACCTCACCCTGTTTTGCATTTACGTATTGGGTCTTTTGCCGTATTAAGCTAAGTAGAGTTTGAAAACAGATTAACCGCTTCTATTTTCAAAGTCAGCAACCAACTGCGATATCTCGCACTTCCATAAATATTCAAAAAGTGACAAATTGTGATATTCCTTCAACCCTTTCAAACTAACGTATCAATGTGTTTAATGCATTTGAATTGGTAAAAGGGTATTATAAAGCCAAAACCTGTTAATGTTCATTTAATTGTTTAAACAAAACTACTCTTTCAATAAATCAAACATTTTCCACATTTTGAAGAACCAAAATCACGAGGTCGATATATCTGTCCCATTAGACATTTATCCAGGGACAGATGAAAAACACAGAATTAGAAAATCACCTTGTCAATACGTCCTGTTCAGTCATGTATGCGAACTAATTTCTGTGAGGATTTCATACTGTGGTGACGTCATTGTTGCGGTTGTAATAGCCGGGAAAATCTCATTTACACTATTTTTCGTTGACACATACGTCCCAGTAGACCTCTAAAAGAGATTTACAGGACATATATATCCCAACAGTCATAGAAATCTCGTGATATATATGACCCAGGTGTCTCGAAAAGGTTGCATACGTGTTTAAAATCGCACAATTGTAATAAGAAGTCAGATTTCATCTACTGCTGGGACAATTCAAAAGAAATCTTCTCCGCCGGATCTAGACGGTAACTTATAGATCGAGTACTGATGAATGTTGATTACTCTGTGAGAGATGTAATGTAGACGCAGGGTCGGATTATGTCCTGGGGGCCCGGGACACTTCATGTTCGGTGGGGCCCTCATACACAGAAATTAAAATACACGGCACATTACAAAATTCACTCATCAAAGTCAATTTATTGCATATAATTGTAACTAACAAGTTATACATACAGGTTAAATGAGTTATATATCTGAAGTAAATGCATGTATACATGCCAGCAAAACTCCAAGTAGATTTTTAGTTAAGCCAATTTATTTTCGGAACCCATACTCCAACTAAAAAGCACTCAGAGAGCGCATACCTCTGCCATTGTCAGGGGAAGTAATCGTGCATGGATCCGTCCCAAAATCCAATCACTTCTTCCGTTGCCCATAGCCCACCTTATCACAAAACTTAATACACATTCCTTCAGGACTTTTAAAGATATTGTGTGGACAGATTTGACCTTTTGGCGATATTATGTGTTGTGCACATATAACTACAACGGAGGCATGGGCGTCCGCTAGGGGAGAGGGGCAAACGGGGCATAAGCCCCCTCTGTATCAGACCTTCTCACTGGGGACGAGTGGGTTTGAAAGTTGAAACCTTATAGTCAATAAAGGATAATGGTGGAGTACAATTGTTTTATGTAAGCTCACTTGAATATTCAGGTAATTGTACATGGATCCGCCCCAAAGTTTAATCACTTCTTCCGTAGCCTAATCACACAATCCTATAGACATTTCACATTAGTAATCCACCCTTACACAAAGTTTCATTTAAATTCATTGGGAACTTTTGGAGATATCGCATGGACAGACGTGAGTGTATAAATAAATGAAACGGAAAAATATCTCTCAATCAAATAGAATTCCTGCCCCAAAATTTAACTACGTCTTCCTTCCCCCATTGCCCACCCTTCCACAAAATTTCATTGAAATCCATTTAGTACTCTCGGAGACACAGACAGAAAGACGGAAAGACGCGACCGAATACATATACCTCTCCAAATTCGTTGGCAGAGGCAATTACTGTAGACCCAAATTACAAGCAGTAACTTTTAAAATTTATTTAACACAATTGAAGCAGTAATTATTAATGTATTTCTTATTAAAGAAGCTATTTCTTTTTTACTTATTATATTTCTGTATAGAGGGGGCTCGGGGCAATTTCCCCCTTTTGCCCACTTATAAATCAAGCACTAGCTAGAATGATAGGCTCTATGAATTCATTCAAAGCAAAACTTGTTTTATGGATTTCTCACCTGAAGATGAAATCTTTCACACATTTCCCAAATATGAGGAAAATGATAGATGACAGTGACTTTAACCCGTCACAATTTATAATCCACCTTCAATTGTTTCAGGAGCAGTTAAAAACAGATTTGAATATTTTACTATCAAGGAGCCAATGCTTTTTATTTTTATTAAATCTTTGCCATATAAATATAACATATATAGCTACAGTCATTGGAAGACTCATTCAAGTAAAAACAGATGATCTGGAACTAGAGATTTTGGAACTGTAGAACGACATTGTGCTAAAATCATTTGTAACAGACGATCGAGTTTGGTTGTAAAAGAAAACTTTCCTTTGTGAATCTCTGTTTTCGACTATGAATATCATAAAATCAAAACACAGATCTCGTCTTACCGATGATCATCTTGGTGATTGTTTATGAACAGCAATATCATCTTACTATCCTAACTATGAGGAATTGGTCAATGTTCAGTGCAAAAAAGTCACATTGATTGTGAGATTTTCAGGAAGTTTTGTTCCATAGGAATATAAATTTTAAAATCTTATATAGGAAAAGATGTTTTGTTTATACGGTATGATTATTTTTATTTGTTTGTTTTATGTTCATTACTAAGTCCAACTATAAATCTGCCTTGAGATTACCAAAGACATTTGCATAAGAATACAAACATTATAATTATTGAGACTTGTTTGGCATTACTTTTTATTAGGACCGTAACAAGTAGGGAAGACTGGTCCCCCAAAATCCTTTTGCCAAAAAATATATTGTATCATCTCAGACTGCTACAATGCAAGGAATGTTGGTTCTGAGATGCTAGGAACTTTGAAAGCCCCAGTTGCATTTGGTTTGGTTACCCCTTGGCCCCAAACATGTTCCCCTTGTTACAGCCCTGTTTATGCATTATTTCACATAGGAACTTTATTGTTTTGGGTTAATGAATTTTGTTTTTAGTTTATCTGAATTAGTTTTGTTTTGTGTATTTAACATAGGAACTACATGGTATATCAGCCATTATGTTCATTATTAAGTAAAACTATAAACTTGCCATGATTCTTTTCAATAATAATATAAACAATTTCTAAAAACCTGCTGCTTCGCAGTAATTTGCTTTGTGTTTTACTCTAAATAGAAATTACACATTATTATGTATGTTTTTATTATCAAGTCCAAATATACATTTGACTTGAAAAGTAAATGGTGCCCGCTGCACTGCTGGTAGTTGTGAAGCTGCTCTTCGACACAAAAAGGTTGGAGACACCTGATATAAAGGAAAGCATGTCTCGTATAGAAGCCTCGTATAGAACTAAAGTAAAAAGTTTAGCACCGTACTGCTATAAAACTACTACTTCCACTACCAATAAAAACCGTAATTTTGAATTCTACGTGACACACCGAGCACTATTTCTAACAACTTTCAAACACGTAAAAATAGCATAAAATTGAGAACATTAACAATACATGAATGACGGCGCAATATCGTGGTCCCTAAGAAGAAGGGCGGTCATTCCTACAGAACTAGCAGTATAGCTTTATTTTCGTAACCCATACTCCAACTACTGTAGACCCGAATGACAAGTAGTAATTTTATTAATTTATTTAAAACAATTGAAGGCGTTATAATAGTATATAACAAGCGTTATAATGGTATATAACACGCAGTAATCATTAATTTATTTCTTATTGAAGAAACTCATTTTTTAATTATAATATGTTTGTATACAGGGATTGCTCGTTTCTTTCGACGGTCCTAAACACAGTTAAATAGTGGCAACTTATCCAGTTAATTAGATTAGAGATTGTGAGATATTCAGCTTACCAACTACAGAAAAAGTAATTTCTAATTCAAAACTTAGATTTACGAGACAGAAACGGCAATTATGCCATTGTATTATGATCCCATACACCACGCGATAAAACAACCCAAGGAGGAGATAAGAGACGTCAGATTGTACACGAACGCTTGAAACCTAAAAGGTGTCTCATAATAAAATCGATTTTGTTTTCACAGCTGGACATTTCACTCCAAGAGCAGCATGCATACTACACTTGATGGAACCGAACAATACTGAAAATCATGCACGTGATCTTCTTTGATTTTCCTGACGTTTTCGACACCAGCTGTGCACACTACGCGTGCTGTGCCCAAACAAATATTTGCTTCTTTTTGAGTTTTATTGTGACTCATTGGCGAAAAGACTGTTGAAATGTGGAGTAACAGTAACGTTAGTGGGCAGCAATTAGTAAAGTGGAAAATGTGATTTAAGTATACCGCGTAGTAGTGGTTAACAAGCTAATCTTTTAGACCATTACTCCCGAAGTGAGTTCAATCATCACCTGAGCCCTACACTTGTGTCCTTGTGCTATACAAAGCTGATCTTGGTAAATATCTGTTGATTCAATATAACGAAATGGGAGGAGAGGAATACTATTTCTCTAAGACGAAACATGTTTGTTTTTATTGAACTACTTTTATTGGTACACGATCTTTTTATCCGAAACAATGGGATCAGACACTTTTCGGAATTCGGATTTTTTCAGATTTGAAATGGTAGTACAGGTAACGACAATGACAGTTGCTTCCCTTTCTGCTTCTCATTGTTATCCATAAGGAAATCTGCAGCTATTTTAAACATTTTCAGTCTTCAAAGTCAAAAGAAATCATCCCTGAGCAGCAGAGGCACGTCTGACTAATAGGAGCACTGAGACACGACTGAGTGGTGTGGATTGAACCAAGGCTGTCTCTAAATAACAACTTCCGCTGTGCTCTACAAGGTCTGATGGGGCGCAGCAGAAGTAAAAGAGGCGACTTTGTTGAGCGTGGGTCGCGTCGGGTCATGTTGGCACCAAACACGAGATTTGGCGTTCCAAACATCCAGAGAAATATGACAGGTTTTTCGGAGATTTTCAGTTTTCGAAATTTCGGATAAGAGCTTGTGTACCTGTAGTTGCTTTTAACAAAACATTTTGGCTGATGTGGTCGTCTCTCTTTACCAAGCGAGTGTCGTACGAGACTGTTCTAAATAACACATCTAGGAAGAGATGTAAAAATGGCGGACGGTAACGTTAGTGAAGCGATGGATGTTGACGGCCTGTTTGTCTTGTTGAGATTATTTGATATTTAATTTTTGTCTGCATCCCCTAATTAATTCCTGCTCTGTGAACTCATCCGTACCGCCCCGAAAGCACATAAGTAATATAGCGTGAAGCAAACAGAACGGCTTCTAGCTCCTTCGATATCCCATTTCACTGATATATGGCGGATTTTCAGCAGATATAATTTCATTTCCCCTCCTTCCAACGGATCAACACCTGCGAACTGTTTAATATACTTCTTGTTTCGTAGTTATTTTTTTTTCATTTCGCTTTTCTGTTTGAAACTTAACTTTGCTTCGTTGCTTGAGTTTCAAATGAGAATGACTGTCGGCGCTTGTCATTAAATATCTCCTTTTTTCAGTCTATTTGGGTTTCTTTCTTTCTTCATATTTTACCTTTTCTCCCCCACGCTTATTACTGACTTTTTTTTCTTTGTTGCTTTCTTTCTTCTTTGTTTATTTTTTAACTCCTAATTATTCAGTTTTTATACTTTCTGCACGACATATCCATTTTCTTTCTTTCTTTCGTTCATCCTTTCTTTCTTTCCTTCATTCCTTCTTTCATTCTTTATTTCCTTCATTCTTTCGTTCATTCTTTCTTTCTTTCTCCCGTTCTTTACTTTCGTTTCCTTTCTTATTTTTATATATTTCATTAAAACTTTATTTAACCCTTTCTTCTCTCTACTTTCCTTTCCTTCTTATCAGTTGTCTTTTTCGTTCATTTTCATTTGAATTTCTAATGCTTCAGTTTTTTACGCTTAATTGTTTACCTTCTTCTTCTATTTTATCTCTTTCTTTCCTTTCTCCATTTCTTTCTTCCTTTTTAATTCATTCTTTTCGATCTGATTCTTTTTTCCACGTCACTGCTTTCTTTTTCTTTGTTATTTCTGCCTTTTGTTATTTGAACTCCCAATTCTTCAGTTTCTAGTCTTAATTCCTGTTCATGCTTTTTGGCAGTTTCACTTGTTTCTTACTTTCTTTCCATTAATTCTATTCTTTATCTCTTTATTTTCTATTGTTAATTCTTGTTCACCTACTTCTTGGCGTTCTTTTATATTTTATCTCATTCTTCTCGTCCTTATTTCCTATTCTTTCTTTTTTATTAATTCTTTTCAATCCTTCTTTCTTTTCTCTCTTCCGACTATTTTCTTCATTGTCTAAGCTCAATTCTTTTCCACTTTCTTTAGATACTTTATTGTATTATTTTATTCTATTTAATTCTTACCTTCTTTTTATTTATTCCCTTTAATCTGATTTTATCCTCCAATGGACCATTTTTTCCTCTTTTCTCATTGTTTCTCCTTTTTTTTATCACCCATTTCCTCTTCCTTTTTTCTCCTGCCCTTTCTTTCCCTCTTATCCCTTCTTTCTCCTTTCTTCTTATCCATTTTATTCCATTCGTTATTGGCATCATATGTCCCGAGTGAATACGCCGTCATATCCAATGATCGTTCATTTGTGAACTCACATTAACAGTTAATAGGCTGTGCCTTGTGGAGACTAATGGATGCGAAAAGTTGGGAGAAGCTGAAAAGAAAATGAAATACCATCAGAGTTTCGAAAAGAAAGAAGGAGGAAAAAATTCTCCATGAAATTGAGAAGCAGAACCGTACCATCGATCCGTTCAAATTCCATCATTTGATGAGGATTGTTTTTTGTAGAACATTTTTAACCATGGTAGGAGTAAATAGGGACCGTCGTAGGACTTGGTAAGTCTAAATTAATGCTAAAATGTAATAAATGTAAGCGCTTAAGAAAGCCTGACGAATACATATACACACGTTGGTAAGTCAAACCTTCTGTTGCCTAACGATGAAAAATGCGTCTATTTTAGGAAAAAAATGTTTATTTCCCATAATAATCTCCTTTTTTGTCAATGCAATTAATTCAGTGGTAATTATTAATCACAGGGATCAAACATTATGAAATGAAATTTTCAGATCGAAATTCAGCTAACAACTACGTGTCAGGCTATGGAGTTATTGATCAACATTCGTATATAGGTATCACATATGCATACATATGGGTATATGTACATATACATGTATACACAAATACATCTGCATATGCGTATA
>VCCN01003880.1:5799071-5810770 GCA_006491835.1 Architeuthis dux
CTGATTTATTGCTATTGTGGGTGGGTGTTTGTGTGTCACTAAGAGGAGTGTGTGCATGTGTGTGTGTGTATGTGTGTTCGACTTCCTTGGATGTTCTTGGTGCGCTTTTCTATAGTATGAATCAAGTTTCGTGCAAGACTGTTAATGATATGAGGATGTGTCTGTCGGAAAGTGTACTTAGAATTGGGTTACTTATTGGAAAGAGCCAAGCTCATCCATCTCATTAAAAATGTTACATTAAATTAAACTAAATTACTAACAAATACTACATTCTATTTCTTATATTTTTTAAAAAGTGCTGATATTACCTCTACTAAATTATGCCGATATTAGGGTCACCCTATATATTTTTTAAAAAGTGGTTTTATGAATTTGGGTAAAAACTTTCAAGAAATAATATCAATACAAATACAATACATGGTCAATAAATTCAATTTTCTGAAGTTACGCTTTGTACTGCTGCAACACTTACCTTTAAAGAGGGGAAATGTTACTGTGTATCGATTAGGGATGAGTGATACTAAGCAAGCGATACCCCTCGTTAAATAACAACATTCGAATGACATCTTGAATCAATTAATCCTATTTAAATGTGTCAAGTCCTCGAATTCTCAAAACTTTAGGTGGCCGGTATTAGAAGGCCGGATTTACCTCCCAGGACGGTACTTTCTAAAAATGAAAACTTAGTCTTCAGCAACTGCTTTTTTTTCACAGAGTAGGGGGAAATATTAAAGCAGACAAGAATGGAAAGGAACAAAAAAAAACTATTTTTCACGCGGAATATTTCTCTTGCAGAGTGCCTAAAATCAAGGATGATTTTTTTCTTTTTTTAATTAGAATATAAATTTGCAGCTGATGATATTTCTTTCAAATTTCAAATATTGTAATTCTTTTTAATCGTATATAATATCTGAATAATTTCGTGATCAGATCCTAAATTGCAGCAATATGCAACGGCATTTCAGTTCATACGCTTAGTATATCTTAATACAATTTACAATAAACAATTCGAAAAAAAGTTAATGTTTTCCTGTAAAAATGCATACTGTAGTTTCAGTGTAAACATTACTATGGTTACAGAAATTATGTACGAGGGTGGATCAATAAGTCCGTTGCCTGACACGTAATTATTAGTTGCATTTTGATCTGAAATTTTCACTGTGTAATGTTCGATCTATGTTATTAATATTCACAACTGAATAGGTGCATTGACAAGGAAAGTTATTATGTTGAAAAATAAATATTTGTTGTGTAAAATATGTTTTCATAATTAGTCTACAGAATTATAGATGTACCTACGTAAAGCACACCTTTTAATCCAAAAACTAACTTCAGATATATTCCCATAGTAAATAGAAAGTATTGATACTCGGCATATTTGAAACTTTTTAGTTGATATACATTACATTTTTTGCTGAAAAGTAATTTTTAATTTACGACTTGGAAACATTTTGATGATCATTCTTTTACACAAACCGACGGAATCGTTTTTAGATCTTTCGGTATATAATACTCCGCTGTTTTCCGGGGCGCTTAATTCCTTTACGCTGAATTTATTTTCTGCTCCTTAATTTTGCTACACGCTGTAGTAGTTGTTGACATCAAGATGGCCTTCGACTCAGTGAAAAACCCCAAAGTAATTGATGCTATCACACAACAAGGCGTAGACCCCGTATATGTCAGAGTTTTGCAATATATCTACCGACACAGCAGTTCCTTCATCGGGCTACTTAAAGACTGAGATCTTTCAGCTCAGAAAAAGGGTAAGACAAACCGATACCAGCTCACCCAAACTATTCACAGCCTTCCTCGAGATGACTTCGACTGGGATAGGAATCAGAATAGGCGGCGAATACCTAAGTATTTGCAGACGACATTGTTCTTTTTGCTGAGAACCTTCGTGATCTCCAAATAATGCTAGACAAACTGAATGACGAAAGCAAGAAAGTTGATCTTCGCAAGAACTGCAGTAAAACAAATGTACAACAAACATGTTGAGGACCAAGACACAATTAACAAAATCGAAAACGCAGTGCTAAAGAAAGTAAACCACCTACATTTACCCGGGACAACGAATTTCCATGAAATCCCCAAAAGAAGAAGAAATCAAGCGAAGAATCACTCTAGGTTGGCAGGCTTTCGGCAGAGCAAGCTCAACTTCCAAGAACAGGAAAATCCCATTAATTTTGAAAGGAAGGGTCTACAACCAATGTATCCTCCCGATAGTCACCTATGGAGCTGACACATTGAACCTAACCAAAAGAGTGGCCCTCAAACTGAGAACTTTGCAACGTGCACAGGAGAGAATCATGGTTAACACCTCGTGGAGAAATCACAAGACAGCACATTATACTAAAAACAAACAGGGGTCAGAGATATCGTAGAAACCATAGGAAAACTCAAATGGCAATGGGCTGGTCATGTTGCATGAATGTCAGACAATCGTTGGACATCACGACTCACAACGCGGATCCCCAGAGATCATATGCGAAATTGTGGCCGAAAGTACTGGCTCCGCGACGCCCATCTATGTCCAACGACGAGCGTTAAAACGATGATGATGATGATGATGATGATGATGATGATGATGATGATGATGATGATGATGATGATGATGATGATGATGATGATGACTGTGGGGCAAGCCAGTTTCGCGGATCATTACTACTAGTGTGAGTTTGATTCTCGTTGGCTAACCCATATTTGTGTCCTAGTGCTACACTAAGCTAAGCTTAGTAGGGGTTGGCTCTTCGTAGAACAATGGTTATCAATTTAGTCTCTCAGAGTATTACAGCTAAAGAGTACTGAATACTCATTTGGTTCTCCATACTTGTGGCCTTGTGCAACACTAAGCAAAGCTTAATAAAGACGTTTCGTCATGGAACAATGATTACATTTTAGTCTCTCAGATCATTTATATAGAAGCGAGTTCGATCCTCCCTGTGTGAAGCTAGTGCCACACTAAGCTAAGTTAAGTAAAAAAGGTGTCTCGTCGTGCAGCAATGGTTAGCAAGTTAGTCTTTCAGGCTATTACTACATAAGTGGGTTCGATCATCGCTGGATACTCCGCATAAGTGGCCTTATGCCACACTGATCTAAGCTTAGTAAAAACGCTTCCCCATGGAGCAATAGATAACTTGGTTTGAAGATCATCTTTACTATTGGGAGTTCGATCTAGGTTGAGTGCCCCACATCTGTGGTCTAATACCGCACTAAGCTTACTAAATGGGTGTCTCGTGATGCAGAAATGGTTAGCAATTTAGATTTTCAGACTATTACTACAGAAGTGGGTTCGATCCTCACTGGGTGCCCCACAGATGTGGCCTCGTGCTGCACTAATCTAAACTTAGTAAATGGATGACTCGTCGTGAATCAATGGTCAGCAAGTTAGATTCTCAGACTGTAACTACTGTAGTGATTTCGATTCTCGTTGGGTGCCTTACAGTTGTGGCTTAGGGCAGTAATATACTAAGCATAGTAAATGGCATGACTGTATACTTTACATTTGGCCTTGTTTACAACAAATATTAGAAAGTGGATTTCCAGTTGGCTTTGTCCAGTAAAGCAATGTTCGGCAATCCAAGCAAAAACACTGACCATTTTACACATTCAATCAAACCTGCGAGACTTATGTCACGTAAATGACATCGTTTTTCTTCTAGAATTCCTTCAATAACAAAAATGACACCTCATAAGAAGAAAAAAACTAATAATCCTGCCCCAGAGACATTCAAGTGAGAACTTTTAATTAAATGTCGGTTGCATTTCTGATGAAAACATTTTCCTGTTATTCCTGAATGCAAACAGAACAGCATCCGCCTATTTCCAGATGGCTGGTTCTTGTGCAAAGGTCCCTCTCTCCGACGTTTTCGCCTGCTCTTTGTGTGCTTGGCACTCGGCCGAGCTTCAAATATTCGTTAATTATGTGGACATAGGAAGAGTTAAACCGCGAAAAAGAGTGACTGACAGAAAGGTAACGACGTATTTACTTGTACTCGCTTTAATAATTCCCTCTGAGAGATAAACAGCCTGGGAAGGGGAAGAGGGTTCGGAGATGCTGGCCGCTGGTCGCTACGTGACCACTTACCTTTTTGGCAGAAGACCCAACACTCCAGACTGTCACGTTTTCCATCATTTGTTTTATATTCCCTTTCGTTGAATTCTCCTAGCTTTGCTTTTATTACCATAATATATTTGTCGGGACCATCATAAACATTCTTTCAGGCACATTTGTTTCCAAATGTACCGTATTTATTCGTCTACTAGGCGACCCTCTATTTTTATATCCGATCGGACCCTCGGCATATAAGAGGGTTAATTAAGGGGGTGGGGCGGTGATCAGCCGTCGTGGCATGTCAGTAACAAGACATTTAGTCAAGATACCCTGAGATGAGAGAGAGCACAGTGTGGAATTGTTTCATGTCTTTCCCAAGAGTATCAGTGCGAGGTGACAGCCTCATCTGGAATTAGAACTTATCGCCACTTCTGATTCCCTTGCCATTAACTTTTACGTCACACGCACCTCCAAATTCCTCCAATGTATTTACTGCATTTTGCGGCATTTAAGATGCGCTATTTTTTCTTTTTCAAAATATGGCCTTCAAAATAAGGCTGCGTCCTACACGGTCATGGTCAGGCTTGGGGTCGAGCTTGAGATCTACGAATCTCCTTCACATGGGGTCCGGGCAGTTTGTATACACATTTCTCTCTATTCTACTTTTCTACATATTTCATCCTAAATTTAAAGTGCGTCTTATATGAGGTGCATTTTATAATCCGCAAAATACGAGGTCTGTCCGGAAAGTATCCAGCCATTTTGAATATCTCAAGAACCGGTTGCGCGTCCTTGATGTAACTTGGCAATCAATCAGAGGGGACGTTACTACACATGCGTAAACAGGCACTCTCTCGCCGCCTTAAAGTGGTCTTGTGTATTGTGTGACCATCACATTCACATTAACAATCATGACAATGCGCCTGCCCATTCTTCTCGTGCAGGTATATTTGGCAAAATATTGCATCACCTAGGTCTGTCCGCTCCCTATACAGTTCAGATTTGGCTCCTTGTGACTTCTAGCGTTTCCCAGGAAGAAACGGAGCGAATTTTAGACCATGGACGAGATTAGGGAGAACGTGACGAGGCAAAGAGATGTCTTTGCAGACTGTTTTAAAAAGTGGAAGGAACGCTAGGATAAGTGTGTGGGGTCCAAAGGGGAGTACTTGAAGGGGACTAAGTTGGCATTGCCCTAGGTAAGCTATTAGAAACCGTCAACCAAAACTGTCAACATCAACATAACTTTCACCAGTTTTTATGTTTGTCTGGCCGGCTGGCTATGTATGTATCACTCGTACAAGCTACACCAATGGAGCTAGAGGGCTGAACATTTAAACATTCACTCATTATGATGTCTAGAAAAAACTTTTTTTTGTTTTTGGGAAATTCACCCCCCCCCCAGTTTATGTACGTTTATGCTAAATTGCTCCTTTAGTTTGTGTTCACGCTGTTTATTTTGTTGAAAATTTGGCCCTTTTTAGTGATCACCGACAAACAAAAGGCGAGAGAAGTAACTTATTCATTGATCACCCCTTTTCCCAATTTTTTAATTGATCACCCCCAACACTGGATACTGCCAAAAGACGTTGTTCATGTGACGGTTTGTATTGAGTGACTGCTTTTTGTTAATATTAAATACTTAGATACTTTCTGGACATACCTCGTACAGTATTTGATTTTCAAGTTTACAGGGTATGAAACGATCATTTTTCCTTTTGTGCAACACATCGGCTTATCGTTAAGACGGTTTTAGAAGTCAATATCTTTGGCCACTACCACCAAAACGGATCTGCCGGTCGTAAACACTGAGTAGCAGTTGCTTCAATAATACAAGGAAACAATATTGCTAAAATATTGCACTCATGTATCACGTGACGCCATTTACATTTTGGCGTTGGCTACTAATACAACAAATCTCCCATTGTGCACGCAGGAATGTCTTTTATTAATTTTGTCAAACTCCAGTCGAACTTGGAGTTGACTTTATTTCCCCTCCGTAACAAGAACAATCCTCACCAAATTTAGGGGAGTTAACTCTTCACTGTTTGTATACCCCGTCACGTTAAACCAAACCGATATATAAAATTAACATTTCCCTACCGTGGTTGCTAGGCGGCTCTCTTACCAACTGAGCCAAACTGACAAGTCAAACTCTACTCCAACTTCTATTCCGACTGAAGATGATTACTGCAACTGTTATATTGTATATATAACAAATAAATGCGTAGATATATAAATCTACGCATTTATTCGTTATATATACAATACAACAGTTGCAGTAATCATCTTCAGTCGGAATAGAAGTTGGAGTGGAGTTTGACTCTGCAACAGCCAGGCTTGTTTTATTTGTATTTCTTTCGTGTTAATTTTAGTTGCTTTTCTTCGCAATCACATAGACCGTCCGTCTATAGCCGGTCTGAGAGGTTGTGATTGAACACAGCTAAAATTCAGATGGCAAAATACTAATTAAAAATTAATAATGGTTGACAAGGCTTCATTTAATAACAAAAATTAAATCAAAATAATATTGCAGGGACGTCTCTTGTTTATTTCGACTTGACTGGTTCCTTCCTCTTCAGACCCAGACGTAATATAGGATGCATATCACTTGAATTCGGAAACTGCTTTGGTTTTAAATTCATGATCGTATAAAATGATGTGAATGTGCGGAGTTGGCCTAACAGTTAACAGCACAGAGAATGGTAGCATTTACGCTTGTATTTTGAAAATTTGTACTTTCTTAATGAGCACTGCCCAATAAAAGGCGAGAGAAGTAACTTATTAATTGATCATCCCCAATTGTTTAATTGGTGACCCCCAACACGACATGCAGCTAAAAGACATTGGTCTCATGACGGTTTCTATTGAATGATTAACCAGACCTGTATTCCATTTAAGACTGTTTAAAAATTCAGTATTTAGCTGAGCACACCTTTCTACCAAGAATGGTTTAAAGAGATTCACACGACAACCAATAAATATTGGTTTCGTTATGGCGGAGGCTCATGCAGGTTATCGTGTGAAAAACAAAATACAGTACACAATCTCTTAACAGAAACTCTGGAGACACGTATTGGAATTCGGAATTTGTCATATTTTGGAATGGTAATGTATATAAACCGTATATACTGGAACTGGCCAGTACTAAAATTCAAGGTTTTATGAGGCCAACCGCTGTACCGGTACAGTACAATATTTATGACTAATATAAAATATATTAATATTTCTGCAGTGAACCTTATGAATATTCACACTGAGTGTGATACATAGATACAATATATAATATTACTGTTTATAAAGTTATAAATGGTGTGGGTAAAAATAAACCATGAAATTACTAGCGCGCTTTTTTATTTCTAAGTAAAATATTCAGTTCTTTTTTACATTTTCGCAGTCCTCAAAGTTACCAAGTCACAAAACAAAAATATATATCAACGAGTAACAAAGGCACGTCTGACTGGTAGGAGTGCTAAAGCACAACTGACCTGATAGTGGGTTAAGCGTGGTCCGCATCGGGTCAGTTTTTGGGGCCAAACACGAACTTTGGTTTGCAGCCAAAAAATACCTTTCGGTTTTCGAGAATATCCGAAAAGAGATTGTGTTCTGTACTCGAGTGTAAGTCCGATTTAAATGTGACATGAACGTCGGTCGTAAGAGATCTGGCACTTTTCTCTCATTAGCTTTCTCTCTTAAGATCCTACTAACATCTTTATATGCGTACGAGACTAACGAACTGAAGAGATTGTCAAAAGAAAATGATAGGCCTACTCCGAAAATCAGTTTCTTTCCGAAATTCTAAAAGGTGTTGTTAGTATTTTACATTGATACTTTCAGAGTAGTTTCTTCATTTCTGTTGTCTTTATCACAACTTCTCGGTCGCTGTGCCCTCAAACTTTCCTCAGGTGTCTGTCACATGCAATAACCTTTTCCGAAACTCTGAACAAAGTATCTTATTTGATCTTCAAGGTATGTTGTTCTCATTACTTTACCTATCCATTGTCCTTTCTGGAGTATTTCACATAGGTAGCCATTTTCCCTTTTCATGTCCTTCTGCCTCTCAACTGAGCCAGTGTATACTTCTGCAGTACCCTACCCAGGTATTGAACCAACGACTTTCGGAAAGCCAGGTGAGCTTAACCAGCTGTTTTATACAGCAGTAAAGACTTGATAGAAAAAGAAGCTGGGAACTCGTCTGAATGGATCATTGTCCATAAATCAGATCCGACACTTTGACTGCACGACACACACTAAACAACATTGCCCTCAGGATCTTTTGACGCAAGGTTTTGATGAAGGATATGTTGAGTTGGTACTAAAAAGGACATGGAATAGTAATGGAGTAAAAAAGAGGAACACAAAGCTAAATGCGCGCATTCTTTTGAATGATGTCGTCAAAAAAGCTGTTCGTTAGGCGACACTAAAACACAGCAAACATGGCAACTGCGACACGGAAACTTTAAAGATCTTCCTTTAAAAAGGAGACGTTCAGATGAGCAGGCGGCCCCATTGTCAGTGTCAGCCATTTTTCTTCTTTGTAGTTGAGTCTCATTTTAAACATATCATACAGACACGCTGCAAAGCTGAATTGTGTACTCCCTCCCTATATATATCCCTCTCCGTTTCTCTCTCACTCACTTTGTCTCTCCAGTATTCTCACTCTTTTTTTCTTCCTCTGCTCATACTAATAATTTATTCAGACAATAACTTATACGTTTTCCTCAGAAAAAAATGTCTCTCTCTATATACTTTTTCTTTCTTCGTTTTTATCTATTGCATATTAATTTTCCTCAGAGACTCTCATGGAATCTGTCTTTATCTTGTAGAATCTCACGACAATTCTCTCTTTCTTCTTTTTCCTTCTTTCTTTTCATCTATCTTCATAAAGACTGTCTCGTTTTCCCTCTGTTCATTTTCCTCATTGTCGTCTGAAACTCACACGAACATTCTAACTCTTTCTTTCTTTCTTTTAATTTGTTTTTATATAATTGTCCTCAGAGAATCATGAAAACTATCTGTCCCTTTTCTTTTTCCTTTTCATCTATATTTATATACATTGTCCCCATAGCCTCTCACGACAACTCTTTCTATCTTCTTTTCTTTGTTTCATTTTATCTAACTTCATACAAATTGTCACTTAAAAAACTGTCTCTTTTTCTCTCTTCCTTTATCTATCTTTATATAAATTGTCCCCAGAATCTCTCACAAAATATGTATCTCTTTCTTCTGCTTTATTTCTTTCCTTTTATCTTTTTTCATATAAATTCTCCCCGATATTTCTCATAAAGACTTTTTCTTTCTCTCTCTTGCTCTCCTGTCTTACATTTCATCTAACTACACTTCTCTCTGTATATCGTTCTTTCTCTGCTGTGCTATTTCCCTCCACCCACCCCCTTCTGTCCGATCTTTCTCGTATACACTTCTCTCATCCTTTTTTCTTCTTTTTAATTATCTTCTCTTGTTCTTTTATATATTTATTCATTCGTTTGTGGAGCCGACCGACGCCATCACTAACCTTTCGGTTCTGGCGCCAAAATAACGATAACACACGCCTGCGATTTTTTCTTAGCTTATTGGATTCTCAGAGTTTGAATCCTCTTCCTTCTTTCTTCTTTTTTAAAATCTTCTTTTAGATTTCATTTTCACATTTAATTCATCAAAGCAATAGGAATTCTTCTAGAGAAGAAAAGCAAAAAATAAAAGGTGACAAATAAATAAATAATTAAAAACATTTTTATCGGCTTTTCATACGAAAAGTATACGCAGATTTCTATGTGTTTGCATAAGTGTTGTGTAACATGGCGTATAGCCACTAAATGCGCAGATCTTTTTGCGTTCTTGTATATAGTAGTGTGGTTGTCGTCGTAAAAAATAATTCATCTGAATTATTGTGTGTGTTACACATGGCAGTGGTTGGATGTGTTGGCGTCTAAATGCTACAGGGAAAAGAAAAAAATGGATTTTCTTAATTTCTTATACATTAAAGATGATGTACAATCATATTCGAATCATTTTTTCTGTTTTTTTGGACAAAAAAATGTCTATAGCTGTTACCTAGTAAATTATTTTTCTTTACAACTTGTGACTGGCATAAAGACAAAAAAGTAAAGGTTGAAGATTGAAAAAAATGAACTTGAAGAAAAATTACTTAAATGATATGAGTTAAAAATTAATGACATTGCACGTCAGAAAGGATGACGACAGATGCAATTCTGGCCGTTGTGAGAATCGAAAAAGTGTGAGGAATGTCAAAGTGAATCTTGTCGTTCAGCGTGTTTCGTAGTTGGATCAGGACAACATATACTTTTCTAAATTCTCTATTCAAAAGCATTTGTATTCAAATATTTAACTGTCGACGAACTGAACACGCCAAAGCACAGGATAGCGCAACAGAGAGAAGACACCTGGAAAACATTTATTCAGTGTATAGTGCCTAGTAAGTCTGGAGTGCAATAAACCATAGGGCAGCGGTTCTCAGAGTGTGGTCCACGGACCACTAATGGTCCGCTAGAACCATGTAAGAAATCATTTGAAAACTTGATTCTGAAAACATTTTGAAATTTTGAAAACATTTTGAAATCTTGTGATGGTTTATTTTTAATATAATCAGCTAATCAACATAGATACTCTTTGTGGGTGAGCACACATATATAGCATAGGAAATCATCTTTAATACCTAGAATAAAAGACTTGTGCTCTGGTCGAAATCAGATCGAAATTCTTTTTCTAAATAATTTGTGTAACTAGCAAAACTCCTAGTTACAAAAATACACATTCATATCTTCAAATATAAAAACAAATGATATTTTATAGAGATTTCAAGGAAAAACAAGATCATCCCCCGAATTTGACCCCTAAAAGGGTAAAACGAAATTTCGCCCGATTTTGACCCCTAAAAGGGGAAATACTCTACCCCTCGATTTTGACACTTGTAAACGAAAAGTTCTCCCGATTTTAAGCTCTAAAACGGGGGGGAAAATTCCCCCCGGAAAAAGTCCCCCTCCGGTTTTTTACCCCTAAGAGGGGAAAAACCCACTCGATGTTGACCCCTAAAAGGGAAAAACAAAGCTCCACCCGATATTGACCCCTGAACGGGGACCCAATCTTTACATCTGAAAGGAAAACAACCCCCATGTGATTCTGATCCCTAAATGAAGGCCTCCTCTATTATGACCCCTAAAAGGGAAAAAATGATTCACTTCAGTTTTTACCCCATAAAGAGAAAATTATCTTCGCTTATGACTTTTAGCGAGATCTGTTTTCTCTCTCTCTCTCTCTCTCTCTCTCTCTCTCTCTCTCTCTCTCTCACACACACACACACACACATATACACATTCTCTCTCTCATACAAGAAAGCTGACAACAGCATATAATGTTTTTGTTTTGAATATCGAATAGAGAATAAGGGGCGGAGCAGTTTTTATTCACACTACAATTGTAAATAATGAAGTAGAATTTAACTTGGAATAAAATCGAAAATAATAGTGAAAAAACTCATTTAAATAGTCTGTATTTTAAAAAAAGCTACTAACAAATTTACAAAATAAAAAGAATTTAAAAGATTTACGCTGTTGTATTAGATAATAAGGGTGTAAACGCACATAAAAATTATCTCACCCCCCTCTCTCTCTCTCTCTCTCTCTCTCTC
>VCCN01003880.1:6055055-6070994 GCA_006491835.1 Architeuthis dux
AGTCCCGTTGGACGTGCCAATCGGCTCGAAAGTTTACAAAGACCTACGCGAGAGTGCTCCTCTCTCCTCGAGGGGTAACAATTATCAAAATCATTTCATCCCACAAATAGTGAGTTGAATGCTTTATACTCTTCTCAGCGGGATTCCAAAGTGATGCAATTTCTCCAGTTCCCAACAAAGTTATTTCTGAGGCAGACGGATCAGCGAAGCAATAAGGATTTTAAAGATTCTTTTTTTGTGTGTTTGTGTTGTTGCTTGATTTATTTATTTATTTATTTACTTTCATTCTATCACAATTCTTTCCCAATCCCCAAGCTTCTTTTTTTTTCTCCTTTTTATTATTTCTAAGATTCCAGATCCTTCAGTCGTGGGTTTATTGAACAAGGCTTTCCGATATGAAATGGCATAATTTCTCACCCCTTTGACAAAGATTGCTTTGCCCTCCCCGGTTCGCTCGCCTCTTACCTCTCACCTCTCTCGTTCTTTTACAGTCGCCAATCCAAAAATTCTGATACGTATCTATCTGCCGGGCTAATGTTGATCAATCTATGAAAAATATATTTTTCTTTGCTTTCCTTTTTTTTTTCTTTCTCTCTTTCTTTTGAACTTTTAAAAACTTTTTCATTTTTTTTCTTTTCTAATTTCTCTCTCCCACTCTTTCTCTATCTCTATCTCTTTTTGTCCCTCTATCTCTTTTTTTTCTCTCTCTCTCTCTCTTTATGTGTTCCTTCTGTTTTCCGTTATAATTATCTTTTCTTATATCTACATTCTTTCGCCTTTTAGACCATCTCTCACTCTCCTCCACTCTCTCACACTCTCCCTCTCACTCTCTCTCCATTTCTTTCCTTCCATTTCTCCATGCATTCTTTCTTTCGCCCTTTGGCTCTCTTCCTCGCTCCATCTCTCGTTATTTCTTTCCGTACGTTTTTTCCATTAGACATATTTTCTTATATCTTACATTCTTTCGCCTTTGGGAGCCCACTCTCTCTCTCTCTCTCTCTCTCTCTCTCTCTCTCTCTCTCTCTCTCTCTCTCTCTTGTGTGTTCATTACTAAATTTGTTATTTCTTGCTTTCTTTCTATTCAGTTTCCCTACTGCCTCTGTTTCCTCGCACTCTCTTTTCCTTTCCCCACTTTATCTTTATAGTTTCCTTCATTATTATTTTTCTAAGCTTTAGTCTGGCACATCACTTCAGTATTTGGGCACCTAGTGGGAACCGAACTTCTCACTACACTGGTGTATTAGTTTTCTGGGAGACAAGCTTGCTAGTGTGCTATAAATCTTTCAGACAGCAACTTCTTTCTTTGGCCTTTTGGTGGTAGGATGTAGAAAAATACAATTCAATTCGCTTTGTTTATGATTGCTTTTTTCGCACCTATAATGCAGAATGAAGAGGAAGAGAGATCAAACAAGGGATGAAGTTTCTTTTTTTCCAAATCGCCTGACCACTTCCGAAGGCACTGGAAGGCAGAGAAGAAAGACCGGTGCGGGACTGTTTTAACTCTGATCGCTTTGGTTTACTGTTCGCTTTATATACGTTTCATGTTCAAAGCCGAGTAATCATGATGTGTACTTAAGTCACGTAACCAGCTTATTACCCTCATTCAACCACGTGTATCACTGACGTGTCCCTTAACCACGCCACCCATCATTCTTTTTATTTCTGTCCAGCCACGTTACAGAATATATAGACGGTAGACAGCTTAGGCATTTACTAAGTACTTAATCTGGCACAAGGACACAAGTGTCTGGCAGCAAGTAAGGGCCAAATTCATTATAGTAATTATTGTCAGGAAAACGTTTTTGTTAATGACGAGGGTTCCTATTTTTTTATTCCATTTATTTCCTACTTCTGTTTCTTTATTTTTTCTTTTCTTCCTCAATTCGATTTTTTCTGTCATTTTCTTTGTAGGTATCTATCTTCTCTTCCAGTAGTAACCCATTTGAAACTCCTGGGACGTATATATCCCGGGATTTCTATGACTCTGAGATATATATGTCCCTTGTATCTCTGCTGTGTATCTACTGGGACGTATATGTCACGAATAATAAAGTAAACGCGATTTTCCGGGTTTAAATGTCTACTGGGACAAGAAAATACTTGGACACCTCGCCTTGTAGTCAGTGTTTAACAAGCTAGTCTGGAAGACCATTACTACTATAGTCAGTTCGATCATCAGTGGGTTCCCCACCCTTGTGGCCTTGTATCAGACTAAGCTAAGCTTACCAAATATCGAAAATATAATCATGATTTTATTTTAACGCTGACTTCATTTGAACCCGATGTACATAGGTAAGGTTGCAGATTTTGTTATCGTTCCCCACTGACTTAATGATACTCTAGCACTCCATCACTTAGATTTAGTCATTATCATTTTCTGCACTAAATGTCCATGGCAGTAGGGAAATATAGGGAGGATTTTACTATAGAAATGCATTGCTGTTAACTGTCATAAATCTGGGGTCAGCGAACTACGGCCCGCGGCCTCATCCGCCCCGCCGATTTCATTGATTATGTGATGTTGCATACAAAAATTCCTTTTTTCTTTATCTATCTTTGGTTAGCAAACAATGAAATTCAATATTGAGAACATTTCAGCATTTTGCACAACCTATTTATGTGAAAAACCCTTTTCAAAGATGAAGTATGTTAAATCTCTTTATAGATCAGTGTTGCAGTCAGTTTTGATTACAGGAAACACATAATTTAAACCACAATTTTACAAGTAATTAAAAAACAAACTGTTTCCATTGCCTTGTATGATCATTGTTTTATTTATTCGCTTTGGCTCGCAAAACATTACAAACAATATTAATCCGACCCGACTCCGAAAAGGTTTGCCGACCCCTGTCATAAATATTTCTCTTGAGTTGGGGTCACCACATGGTGTTATGTCGGTACTTTAGGTACTATTTATCAAAACTATAAGGAAGGGGTACTTGTCTCATCAAGTCTTATATAAGGTTGTTGTATATGGAAGCTTATGTGACCTAACACAATGAGAAAGATTTGTTTATTATAATATTCAGTGAGTGTTCAAAATCCAACCATCCCCAGTAATCGAACGTGATGCGCTTGCGCCGGAGGCAAGCTCTTGATTGGTGTTAGTATCCTTCTGTTGATAGTGGTAGCGTTTTCGGATGAAGATGTTTTCCCTGAGGTGCTGAGTTTGTCCGCAGGCTGTAAATCTCAGATGGTTTGGGATACCACTCGTTTTGCCCTCAGTCTATCGATGACTGTTCAGTCCCACGTGTCAATTAGAGCGTTGCTGGTTTCACCTTTGCTATAACTTTGTTTGCAAATCCCAGTAATGGAAGACTAATGGTAAGAATAGTAACATTTCGTTCCCATTCGTGCTAACACGAGAGTCACCAGCGAGATTACTTGATGCATACAATGATTGCAGATATTTAGAGACTGAAATGTATATTTTAAATACTAGATGAAAACTTGCCCTATGGTGGGATTTCAGCAAGATGTCTACCTTACACGGTTTAACAAAAAGATTAGGATTCGGTTTAGCTAATCTGATGGACACAATGTAAGGGCCCCGCTAAGCATTATACTTAGATTGTAAAGCGAACTCCTCGCTAATAGCTAAAAAAAAAGGATGTTTGATTTTGAAAAACTAATATGCAAAAGGTATGATCCGGGGTCCGATTGGTAACCACAGAAAATGTGGTGAGCATAGATCTAGCGGTCCTTGAATTATACGATGACAGACAGACGGACAGATATACATTTGGTGAATTATAATAAGATGTATATCATAATACAGCATATGAATTACAGAAAAGTAAATAAGGAAAATAAAGGAAAATATATTGGACACAATAACTCGGATGCTGAAAATGAGATATAGGAAATCTATGTAAAGATTTCTCGCTTATCCGCGGGGTATATATTCAGAGACCCCAAAGGATGGCAAAACCGCGGATAGTACCGAACCCTATATATATATACTATGTTTTTTTCCCTGTACATACATACCTATTTAAGTTTAATTCATAGAGTAGGCACAATAAGAGATTAACAATAATAACCATTAATAAAATAGAACAATTATAGCAATATATACAGTATTAAAAGTTGTGTGACGAATAGAAGATTCGTTCTTGCCTTATATCTTAGCAAACTCAGCATACGATTTTTTTCCTTTCTTTATTAAATCGAAAACTTTCACCTATCCACTTCTCTTTGGCATATCCAATTTACCAGCATCACTACTCGTGCGCTTTGGGACCATTATTAAGTAAAACTTATGAATTGTTTATTTCTGGGGTTGAGTGCGGGTAACTGAAACCACAGAGAAGGAAATTAGTAGAAAGTGAATGATATATTGTTTGAAATAAACGTGATTGGAATAAATGAAACTTTAAAACACATTGCTTCTACGTACTATTAATATCGAACTGTGGGAAATAAGTAACTATTTTGGCCACCGAACAGTCTCATATGTATACGAGGTCTGTACGGTAGGTATCTAGCCATTTGATATTAACGAAAAATAACCTACCCAGGGCAAAGGCGCCTTAGTCCACTTCAAGGTACTCCCCTTGGGACCACGCATGTATCACAGCGTCCCTTCCACTTTTCAAAACAGTCTGCGATGTCTTCTTTTCGCATTGCCAGCAGCGGCCTTATTGCGTTCTCTTTAAGCTCGTCCACAGTCTGAAAAAAAGAAGCCCAAGGAGTCAAATCTGACCGTCCTGGGTGATGCGATGTTTTGCTAAAAGAAAAAGCTGCATGAGACGCGAAAAATGGGCAGGTTGGTCATTGTGAATGCGACTGTCACACAATACACAAGTTCACTCAATGGCGTCTACCTACCGATTGAGTAATACCACGGGAGAGTGTCTATCCACACATGCTTAGTAATTTCCCCCTCTGATTCGTTGTCAAGTTACACGAAGGCCGCCTGACCGGTTCTCAAGATAATCAAAATGGCTGCATACTTAGCAAACAGACCTCGTATATCTATGAGAATGCTAGGTGGTCGAAGTAGTAGCTTATTTCTCACTGTTTGAGTCTAGGTAAAGGACAGCATTTCGAATGATGATTTTCAAAGTGTGTAAATCCTCCTCACTTAAAAGATTGGAGCAACACAATCTTCCTACGTTAATTCACCACATATAACCATAATGAAACTTAGCAATGCATTATTCATAAAGATATCGACCGAAAATTGATTAACTAGCTAGTCTCGCAGTTCATTACGGCTTAGTAATCAGTTCAATCCCCACTGTGTGTCCCATACTTGGCACCTTGTGTCGAACTAAGCTAAGCTTTGTATATATCGATATTTAAATCAGATAGATGGATAGATATATTTATATGTATATGTGATTCCGTACGTCGAATCAGGTATTAAGTCGCACGGATCAGTTTCAAGCTGAAAATATCTAGTGCAGGTTATTTTGGGCGAGTTTCGGATTTTATCAAAAATGGCTTCATAAATATCTTATCTAACCATTGAAAATATGAATGTTTAATGATCCAAAATATGTTTTAATGAGTTTATCTGAGACCGCATTACTAGAAACCGTGTATACTAGTATATTTTCAACGTCAATTTTCTCAAAACTGTGGTTACAAGATTTCCCCAAGTGCCGGAAACTAAATGTTCCATATCGTCGCAACCACATACTTATGGGGTAAGTACCAAAATGAAACTTATGATGTGCAAAATATGGATCCACCCTCATCTAAGATCTCTCTAAAGGGTACTTAATACTTGATTCAACGTGCGGGGTCACATATGTATCCGTAAGGCCAGGGAAATACTACGATATTGAATGCTGATATTCAAGGATGGCAATCGCTTCAGATTTAGATAGATTGCACAATGTAATTCTTTTACTTCCTCATTTGGCTCTGTGCCAGACTAAGCTAAGCTTAGTGAATATCCACAGAAGTATACGTGTATATATATGTAGCTATGTAAAGATATATGTATATATGAACATCTAGAATGTCTTATTATTCCTGCTACAAAAGTTTATTTTCAGTAATTTATGTTATAGCCGCAATATAATCAATTTTTCCGTCACCGATTTGGACTTAGGGTACCCAATTTCCGAAAATACAGGAGCATGTATAACTTTTTATAGATCTAACGCTGGGTTTTCTTACGCTTACTTCTAGACGTTGGGTATGATATGGGTGGTTCGATTACCAAGCATCAAAATAAATGGGCGAATTATTTTAAAGTTGAATCATCTGGAAGAAAAGGCATGACAAAGAAATGAAAGAAAAGAAACATTTCTTTTTTGTAATTTCAGGAAGTAAAATGATCCCTGAAAATGTTCAAGAAACCTTTTCACTTTTTAGATTTATTCCGAAAAAGTCGGAAACGACAGATTAAATGCCAATCGCTGCCAGATCTGAATTTAGAAAAATTAAAATAAAAAAGCTTCAAATTTTTACACCAGTATTGATAAAAAAAAAATATTTGCCGTTTTCATTGATTCTTTACAAAGACAAAATACAGTTTTTTCCTTTATGTATCCCTAGGTTTCTTGAACATTTACAGGGATCATTTTACTTCCTTAAATTACAAAAATGTTTCTTTTCTTTCATTTCTTTGTCATGCCTTTTCTTCCAGATGATTCGGCACATGAAAGCCAGTACCCCTAAGGAAGGGACACGGTTACCGACATTGTCCAATTTTAACAGTTGTCGATTTCTCACACCTTTGTCGAAGCGTCCCCCGAAAGCCGATGGCATCAACGGTCTTTTTTCCCCTATTTTTATTATCTTTATCTACAATTTCCTTAACTATCCGCTCTTTTTCTTTTCTTAGTTCTTAGCTCCTTGCATGGATATGCTGATTACGAGAGACATTCTTGCTGTACATTAGTAGACACAGAGTCCAGATCGAGACCCTAGCATACGCAGCTAGCCAATAGCATTCCTCCGATAGTCAATCAGTTGCCGCTTAGGCAATGTGTTTGTAAATTAGCCATAAACCAGGCGCCATTAGCGAGACTAGTGCACACAGAAAGAATGATAATTCTTATTTTTATTATCGTAACTTTGCCGTCATAAAATGACGGAATTTATCAAATATATGGATACACATTGTGTTTCATAAACGTAGATAAAGGTAATAATTATGCAACACTTCTATATCATCATTAAGTAAGTTACGTACCTTTAGTAACACTGTTTATTTAATTGATTTTGTGTGTTACAGCCAAAATAAATAAATATACAAATACACGTGGCGTATTATTATAGTAGATTGCGACTAAGACCTGACAGTGTCGAGGGGCTCGGTATTCAGTGGGTGTGTCGACGGGGAAGCGAATGGCTACTCTCATATCCACATACATACATACATACATACATACATACATACATACATACATACACATAAATAGAAACAGAGAGAGAAGATGGAGAAGGAGCAACCTAGGCCAATCACTGTGAACTTTGAATTTTAAAAAATCAACTTCTTCATATCTTTATACCAGTGTAGATGAAAGGTAGTTTTGTGGATTACCCAGTTAGGATTAAACTCACTAAGGTTTTTGGTGTCTAAAAAGTTCGTTCGGTTTTAAAGGTAAAAATAAAAGATTTTTTTAAATATCGTCATCAACTACATTAGAAAAAGAAGTTACCGTTTTGCTTCACTATCTTTGATATTTTGCAGAGCCTAACTATGTTTATTTCACAGGAAAGGTATGAATCTAATTTTCCCAACCCATTACCACATATCTTGACAAATGTCTCGTCACTGGGATGCCATGGTTGATGCAGAAGAGATTAGGTGAGTGAGCACTTGGGAAAATCACTCTCGCATAACTACCCCCCAGAGCCAACCCCGGCTAGAGCCAATAGGTAAAGACAGAGACTGACTTGGAACCAAAGTGAAACATTTCATTTGCTTATTATCAATCACTATTAAGACATTCCAAATTTTGTTGTCCTTGATTTTGTTAACACAACGTTTAGGTTAATTCATTCCTCAATCCTTATCAGCCGTAACAGTGTGTTAACAACATCAAGTACACGAAGAAGGGGTTCAAATAACCCAACACAATTTGGAATGTTAATGACACTCCTCAAAGTTATAGACAATATTAAAGTTATTAAAGGGTGATAGTTTAAATTATTAAGTATTTTTCTTATTAATGTTTAGCTAGTCTTCTTTGTCATATTGTTGTTACTTATTATTTAAGATTATTACTAGGTAGTAAAAACAAAAAACAATATGGCGTGAAGATTTGGAGTAGGGAGTTGACAATATGGCACCCGAAATAGGGAAATTCAAATTCAAACTGACTTTGTTGGTTTATTTTAACAAGAATGCAATCTCATTCTTTAAAGTGTTCAACAATGCTTTCCTAAAAACAAATAATAATAATAATAATAATGTTACGTTTAAAGTAGATATAAACTGTTATGTTTAAAGTAGATATAAACTGTTATGTTTAAAGTAGATATAAAGATTATGAATAAAGGTTAACAAATATGAATCGCCTTTCGTAAAATGGTAAAGCTTTACCCAAGCAAATCCACCGGTAGGTGCGAAGTATTAATATTAGAAACCGTCAACCAAAACTGTCAGCATAGCTCTCTTCAGTTTTTAAGTTGGCCTGGCTGGCTATGTATGTATCACGATTACAGGCCACACCAATGGAGCTAGAGGACTGAAAATATAAACATTTACTCCTTAATATGCCTAGACAAAACCAAAGAAAATAAGTTTTTAGGGGAGGGGGTTAACTTGCAATGCAAGTTTATGCTAAATTGGTCCGCTAGTTTCGCGCTTGTTTTTTGAAAATTCAGATTTTTTAGTGATCACCGCCCAACAAAAGGCGAGAGAAGTAACTTATTCATTGATCCCCCCTTTTTCAATATTTCTTTTTATTGATGACGGTTTCTATTGAGTGACTAACCAGACCTGTATTTTTATAATGTAATACTCCATAAGGAGGTGTCCTAATTAAATGTATTTGCTAAGCTTAAATTAATCTGGCACAATTATACAGGTGTTTTTTGTTGTGGGCTAATAATAATGAGATTCTAACCTACCACAATACTAATAGCTTGCTAACCATTACTCTTGAGAGGGGCGCTCAGAAAGGTAACAGTATCATTGGTAGTACAGAACAAAGATTCATGTATCATTTTTTGTCGCCTGTTGCTTTAACTCTTTCGAGACATCTCGAGTTTCTATGATTGCTGGGTCATACATAGATCTCTTTTAGAAGTCTACTGGGACGTATGTGTCAAGAAAAATAAACGAAATGAACTAGAATTTTACAACCGCAAACAATGACGTTACCATAGTAAGACACCCATGTAGATATTAGTTGGCATTACGTGACTGAACAGGAAATACTTATAGGCGAAGTGATCTACTGATTCTGTGTTTTTTATCTGTCCTTGGATAAATGTGAAATGTGACAAATGAATCCAATCATGGTTTTGGTTCTTTAGTATATGAAAAAAAAGAATAGCTTTTTTAAAAATATTAAATAAAAATTAACACGTTTTTGGCTTTTTATACCTTTTAAAAGTTCCAGCATTTGCAATGCAAGTTTATGCTAAATTGGTCCCTTGGATTAGGCTTAAAAAGGTTAAAGGAGAGTTTGAGTGTGTGAGAAGTATAAAAAAAACTGCACACACAAAGAATTAGGGGCCTTGTTGGTAGCTGCTAACTTGAAATATTAGCGCAAAAGAATTGGACCTGTGTCGGACTAAGCGGAGCTTAGTAAATATATTTACACAGAAATAGATGACCTAAATCATGGTAGATATACAGAGTTAGAAATAAATGAGACTGTGCTGATATATCGTCATCGTTGTCATACGTAAGGGACAGAGGCGAAAAGGTTTGCTTAAGTATGTATAGATATTTTACTTGGCCTCACTTAGTAAGGCCAACATTCAGGTATGTTTTAATATAAAATTACTGTATTCTCCTCGCAAATACGTATACACATGCTTGTTTGAAATATTATCAAGATGGCCAGTTAAAGATCTTTTCCGTATCTTATGGAAATTTTTAATCTTATCCATCAATAAATAGTGATTTCTTTTTCATATTTTTAATCATTTTATCAAAATGTTGTGGTCATGTCTCGCAATCAGATAGTAAACGTGTTTCCAAATGGCAGGGTTGGTTAGATATCGATTGTTGTTGCTGTTGTTTTTGTAACAAAAAATATCGACCCAAATTGGCGCTAATCATCCTCATCTCAGACTGCTTGCCGCTATTTTGACAACACTGATTGCAGTAATTGAGACCAAATAGCGGTTGAAACTTGATAACCTTTGATCAAACGACAAAATAATTACAGACTTTAAAAAACATGTCGCATGAAATCGATTTTAAATTTAAGTCAAATTGACTAGCATTTAAAACTTGAATTAATTCAATTTTTATGCCCTTTTGGCGAGTTGTGTTAATGCTTCGGCGGCATGGACGGCACTGGAATCCATCGCATCTTTATCAGACATTTTCTTTTAAAGAGTATTGACTCCGGTGGCAAACTACATTTTAAAAAAACATTTGCTTTTGGAATATTTCTTTATAATAATTGCGCATAAGGCACCAATTTTAAAGAAAAGATATCAAAATGGAATTTATATTTCTTTGCTATCATTGGTATTCCATAGAGTAGGCATAGAACTCGCTGTTTTACTACTTTTAGTTACTACTTAGTTGTACTTTACAGCAGACTAAAAACAAATATTTAAAACAGGTCTGGTTAGTCACTCAATAGAAACCGTCACGTGTCCAACGTATTTTGGCAGCTTGTCGTGTTCGGGGTGATCAATAAAAAACATTGGAAAAAGTGGTGTTCAATGAATAAGTTACTTCTTTCGCCTTTTGTTGGGCAGTAATCACTAAAACAAAATCTGAATTTTCAAAAGACAAGCGTGAATGCTGCCGGACACAAACTGAGGGACCAATTTAGCATAAACTTACAATGCAAATCGAACTCCTCACTAGAAACCTATTATGGGGTGGAATTTAAAAAGAACACAAAATAACTTTTTTCTCGACATTATAAGGAGTAAATGTTTAAATTCTCAGCCCTCTAGCTCCACTGGTGCGTCCTGTGCGCGTGATACATACATAGCCAGACAGCCAGACAGACCAACTTAAAAACTGATGAAACCATGTTGACAGTGTTGATGACAGTTTTGGTCGACGGTTTTCATATATGTTTGGTTTTCTGTCTAAAATTGAAATCTCTGTATTCCGGAAAACAACTTAGGTAAACTGGAGATATATTTTTTAAAAAAGGAGAAAATATTCCTATTTACATTCATAAACTATCTACATTGAAAGTTGATACCAACAGATTCTATGTAAAAATAAAAGGAAGAGGAAGAGGTTGTATGATTGTCTAAGACTGTCGGTCTATTCATATTACTCGGAAAATATACGCAACAGAGCAGAAAAAGGGTCCTGATAACTGTCCGAAATAGCAAATCAACTGATGGAAAACAATAAACGAGGAAAGAGCGACGAACTCTAAATGAAAAGAAATGGATAAATTAAAAGACAAATAAACACTCTCGCAAAAAGATCCTGGTCACGCAAAGGACATCTAAAAGATAAACGAAATATGTTATCATTGCAACCCAGAATAAATGCATCAGAACTAATTTTATCAAAGTAAGCATTGACAAAGCACAGAAAGAACAGTAAAATGTCTTCTTTGTGAAAAAAGATACGAGATCGTAAACCACATCATAAGTGAATGCAGCAAGCTGGCCCAAACGGAATATAAATACAGACATGATAAAGAAGGAACAATGATACACTAGGAATTGTGCAAACAACTTAGGTTCGACCATGAATGGTATGATCACAAACCGGATGCTGTCCTAATAAAAGAAATGAATAAAATACTCTGGGATTTTGAGATCCAGACCGACCACCTTATCCAAGCAAAAATACCGGATTTCGTTTTTTTTTAACAAAGAAAAGAAATTGTATCAGATTGTAGACGTGGCTGTACCAGCCGAACAGAGTACAGTTCAAAGTAAGCAAAAGAAATGGAAGAATACAAAAACCTCGTCTTAGTACAGTAGAACAAAATTACAAGCGGACACTTGAATTTCTTGGGGCACTCACACACGTTGATAGAGTGGCCAAAGGTCAAAGTATATAAAGCAACTTTACCTCGATGGTATTTTAAGAAGATAAACAAGAATAATGAGTTTCAAAGCTGTAGCCTAGCATCTACAAATCATTCAACTTCAAGTGACCAGGATATTATCCCAAATCACGTAAAGTCTATGATGCATCTGTCAATTGTGAAACAACCTGTAATCCTGGCAGTCCTCCTCTTCTCGATCTTTCTGATTAATAGCACAGTGCAAGAAAAATCGTAAAATTTATCACGTTGGGAGTGGTAGTACTTCAAAATCCTTTGTAAGTACTTTACAGTTACCATACATGTATCTGTTTCATGTATTTAACAACAAGTATTATTTTTATTAATGTATTACATTTAACCATTTAATTCATATTCAATATTTGTTTAATTTAAGTTTCTAACAGACCTAATGACTTAAATATCATCATCATCACCATCAGCTGTTATAGATCCACTGCTTGACAAAGGTCTTTCCAATCTCCTTCCATGACGACCTAGATTGTGCTAACCTCTGCCAAGTCTTACCGGAAAACTTTACTATCTCATCTCTCCATCTTTATCTGGTCTTTTTCTACTGCGTTTACTGTCCCATGGGCACGAGTCGGTTAGTCTTTTCCCCCATCTATTGTGATTTCTCCTCGTTAGGTGGCCAGCCCATCTCCATTTTTGCTGCTTAATTATTTGTATAATATCCTTCAATCTAGTCCTCTCTCTTATCCAAGTCGATCTTTTTCTATCTCTTAGAGTTACTGTGCTATTCTAAGTTGATTTTCAGCTCGTTTTGTTAATTTCCATGTTTCGCATCCGCTTTGAATATATAATATGGCATAATTAGTGGGTCAGGAGTGTATTATTGAATTATTATTATTACGTGACCTCCGTTGGTCCGAAAAATTGAATAATCCGGCACGGTTCTGCAACCAAGGGTGCTGAAAATCGGTAGTGTACATCGGCCATTATATGTCCACTGCTGAACAAAGGCCTTTCCCATCTCCTTCCATGACGACCGCGTCTGATCTTTTCCTACTGTGTTTACTGTCCCATGGGCACCAATCAGTTATTATTTTGCTCCATCTGTTGTCATCTCTTGTTGCTAAGTGTCCAGCCATTTCCATTATTGTTGCTTGATTATTTGTATAATATCCTTCACTCTAGTCTTCCCTCTGATCCACGTTGATCTTTTCATTGCTCTTTCCATGGCTCTCTATGCGATTCTAAGTTGGTTCTGAGTTCGTTTTGTTAATTGCCATATTTTGCATCTGTAAGTCATAGCTGGTATTATGCATTTATTGTATACTTTCCGCTTTAAGCACATTGGCAAGGTGCTCGATCCTTAAGCGTCGTTTTATTTCGCTTTCATGGTCTTTCTCTAACTCTATTACCTGTCATATCGATTTAGCAATGTATGTATAGGTAGATAGTTGTAAATATTGATAGTTGTGAATGTGTGAATATATATGGATATAAATTATTTTATACATGTATGTTCTTGAATGTATACATACGCACGCACACACACACACACACACATATATATATATATATATAATCATGTTACAATGCTTAACAGGTTAGGAAGAAGACACCTCATAGTCAGTAAGATGAGGAAATCAAAACTGTCCCAATGTTAAAGCAATAAAGAAAGGAACGATTGTTGAAACTGTAGGCGATGAGAAGCAGATAAATTAAAGGAAATAAAAAAATCTCTATAAATTTAGATTCAGATTTCAGATACCTCATAAAATTAAAGAATAAACTCTCTTCATAAAGATTCAGCAGAGCTATTAAATTATAAAAGCAAGACACCTTAATTGGATCTGGGACTGATTTTGATTCGATATAGCTAGAACGCTTAGACAGCCAGAAAGTGATCGGAGATTGCAGGTGCCCAGAGATATGTTTTTAATCATTTTTAATGCAATATTTGTTCAAGGGGAGTTTATCCATGGGGGAGTTTGAGCGCTCAATAAACTGTCTTAATGTAAACACGTGATTCGTCCAATGGCAATGGTTATGATCCCAGAACATTGTCGGCCTCGTTAGCCGAGATAATGAAAAAGCAAGCGCGAAATATCCACCGGCTGAGTTATTGAATGCAAACTGACATTTTAATATTTTCCAACAGCTCCAAGACAAAACGCCGGGCGCATTGATTCTCTTCGGCAAATAAAGGCAATGAGGAAATAAACAAGTAAACTTTATTTCGCAAACATTTCAATGCGCTCAAGCGTAGTGAGTTGATGATGTGTGCATAAAATCACCTAAGATTTCCATACTCTCAAGTGTCTTACACATTTTCATATTGTTCTGATTTGTTTTTCAATCTCTCTCTCTCTCTCTCTCTCTCTCTCTCTCTCTCTCTCTCTCTCTCTCTCTGCTATAAAACATGTTTCAGAACGTTTTCTTGGAATAGAATGTAAAGAAAACCATGTGTTTGGGACTGGTTGGTACATTGAAAGCTGGGCTACTGGGCTAGGTTTCTACACTTTTTCCCGAGTGTTTAAATGGTGATATAATAAACAAACGTTTCAGATTTAAACGACCATCCAAAGGAAGTCTCTTTTTCATAATAACTTTTTGTCATCTTTGCGTTTTATTCATTTATTCGTTTCACAGGAAGTTACAGCCATCTAAAAATGTACCAACTAGCCTCGGTTTCCCCTACATTAAAAGCAAAATGTCTGTTTATCTACATATATATATATGAAAATATAAAGATCTTTCCTACAGAAATGCTTTTTATGTTAGGTTTATTCGTTTATTTCATTACTTGTCATGTAAGCCAATTATTCACTAATAACTGTTAATGAGAGATGTTCAAATAGATTTATGTTTTACACAGAATTAGATCTTATAATACTATAAATAAAATTATTTTCTTGTATGGATCATCAGTTGTTTGCCATGGAACTGTTTCGGGCATTTAAAAACAAAACAGTCATTTTACCATGGTTCCCCAGCCGTGCAGAACAAGCACCACCTCCCTCAATTCTTATATTTAGTTGGTTCTTTTGTTTTAGGGCAGTATCATAATATTGTTTTAAAAAGAGGGGGTACTAACCTTGCTTATGTCTCCTCCGAGTCTTGTATGCGATTATCAAATGCGTGGTCTCAACAGAATCCACTCTTATTTATGTTTTTAGACGAAACCAAACCATATTCCTATATTGGACAATTAGCTACGGCTATGTAATAGACTCTACCATCAATAATATATAAACATCTCTAATGTTCTACCTATATAGAAATATTAGTAGGTGACGTCTAAAATTTGCTTAGATAGTTTAATAGTTCGGTTTTACCACACACTCATTTAAGATACTCTTGAATGTTCTTTATTATTTCATTTAGGTTAACATGATAAAGTTTAAAAGTTTCCAGTACCAGACTAATAATTTAATATATATATTAGCAATGATCTTGCTAAACTTTACTGTACAGTAACGATTAGCAAGTTAGATCATTGCTAATATAGTAAGTCCAATCTTCATGGATTGCTCTACTGCTGTGCCCTGTACTGTGGACTAAGCTAAGTTTAGTAAATAGCTTGGTCGCCGAGCGTAGAGCGATGGTTATCAAGCTGGCCTTGATAGACCATCTTACTGGACTGTCCATTCGTGTGGCCCTGTACCAGACTAAGATAAGCTTTTGGAACACTTAGGAATGCAGCAATGGTTAACAAGCTAATCTCGCAAACCATTACTACTGTAGTGATCTGAGTTCTCATTAGGCGCCCTATTGTTGATTCCCTGTACCAGACTACTAAGTTAAACTTAATAAATACTTCCGTTTTTATATACATACACACACATAC
>VCCN01003880.1:6246311-6257051 GCA_006491835.1 Architeuthis dux
GTCGTGGACCTACACAAAATAATCCAAATTGGTGAAGTGGATTTTTTAAAACAAAAACTTGATTTAAATTCTTTTAAAGAATACAAATCTGAAATGTGGTGCGTGCATAAGTATTCAATCCCTAGATTATTTTCCTTATTTTTTCCGATTAATCATTCCAAATTTGATTTGATGACATTTATCCACCAGATTCACGACATAACACTTTTTAAAAATTCATTTTCATTACAGGTTGTAATGCAACAAAATAGGAAAAATGCTTAGGGGTTCGAATACTGTTGCATGCAACTGTAGTTTAACACTTAAAGTAGTCCTATGGACAGGTACACCAATGTCCACAGTAGAACTTTCCAGCTCCTTTAGGGTTATATGTGGTCTCTTTGTTGTCTCTCTGATTAATGCCCTCCTTACTGGGTCCGTGAGTTTTGGTGAGCGACCCTCTCTTGGCAGGTTTGTTGTGGTGCCATAGTCTTTCCATTTTGTAATAATGGATAATGGATGTAATATTAGTAGTAATATTATTAGAACTTATTAGATGAAGCATTTCCAATTGTTATGATAGATTTGTACGGGTATTTCTTTATTCCCGGTTCACACTGCTTACTAACGATAGTATAATGACGGCCTGGAAATTGCTATAAAAAGCAACAGATAAGATGAAAGCGATACTAGTAAAACATTAATCATGATGATGAGGATGATGATGATGATGATGATGATGATGATGATGATGATGATGATGATCTGGTTATGTGTGGCTACGGAGGCCCGGCTTTCATGGACGTCGCCATATCCACTTTGGCTACGGAAGTATTGATTATCAAAAGAGGGACAATCCTGTAATCTAATAATAGCAGTTTTAAGTTACTTTTGCTCTAGCGGTCGAAGAGTATATCGATCCAAATAGCTGTGATAAAAATCAACAAAAATAAGATGGGTCAAAACTAGTAATAAAATAATAATAGAGAAAATTCTTCATCTAAAAATGTTAAATAACTCTACAAAACAATTCAAATTTTATCTCAAATAAGAATTAGACGACGCTTTCAAACAATCATAGACATACACGCAATACAGTCTATACACTCGCATGTCTATGGTATTTATCACAAAGCTACTTATTCTTATTCAGCACTTTGTCTATCTACCTATAATGATTCGTGTCTGACAAGCATGATATTCAGGGACTGTTTCAGAATTGTTAGAGTTGCCCGAAACGCAGTACGTAAGTAGATTAACATTTAGCCCGAGATGAGAATCAATTAATTAATATTTTTCGAATTCCAAGTTTCTCGCCGGAAGAACACTAAGATTGGCGACCAATTCTGCATTTAATTTTCGACCAAGAAACACAAATTAATCAATACAGAGATAAAACAATAAAATACTTACTAACACAAACAAGAACCATTTAAGCGACTACTGACGTACCGGAACGTGGCGTCGTCAATACGAGTGTTTACCTGGACCAGGATTCGTCCTGTGGCCTCCAAAAAGTAAAGTATGCTCAGTTGCAGGGACTGAACAATTTTTGTCACCGCCCACACGTACCTTACCTACCCAAGTAGGAGAAAATAGCTGTATCCACATTGTCCACCTTGAGAGGGACCACTCAATGTTAAATTGTCTGCCACGAGCCGATTGATCACTTGTGGTGCGGGATCAACAATAAAGAATAAGCTTCCGACGAGACTATTGCATCTAATACTGCTAATGTAAACAAACAATATGGAGCGGAAGTAAAATTGGATAAGGAATAATATAGCTATATAGTTGAAATTCAATGATTTCTACTAGATAGATTTTGTCACCTAATCGGTAACGTCGCCGTCTCCTTATAACAGGCTCACATGGATAAGGGATGCGAATTTAAATCTCGTCCGAAGCTAATTCTTTATTTCCGATCCATGCTTCTCAATTAACGATTGTAGAATAAATGCAAACAAAGGACAACCTGAGCGTTGCGTTAAAAAGCAAGAAAATGAGATGAAAGGAAAACTAGTCAAAAAATGAATTTTAACATAATGCCTTTTTGCTCATCGTCGGCACAAAAGACAGATATGCCTGGATAGTGTTAGCACGAGGGACTCTAAGACAGCCAGAACAATTCTTTGAGTTTTTCTCGAAAAAATGCTTTTGTCTATCCCCTAACAATTATGATTAAGAGTACAACTTTCAAGTGCCACTTTCAGTTCAGTTTTAGAGAGTCGATATTTGTGTATATTTGTCAGTTGTCTTTTATGTAAATGTTTACGAAACTTATAACTTTAGTTATAACTTTAAAAGTCGACAGGCATTGTTGCCGCTGTCTTTTTTAATCATCCTAATCTTCACCACTGACCACACCCTCTTGACAGGGTCCAATCAATTAACTCCATGAATGTTCATGCATAAACAAGTTAATTCTGAGTGCAATATACATGCTATATTTAACAAGAAACAGATTTTGGATTTGAATAATTAATTTAAAGTTGCAAATTTTCTATTTTCTAAAAAGTAAATTCTTTGTTTTACTTATTTGTCTGACAATCAGAGGAAGACTGTCAATCGATCCCTAAGGAATTCAAAAACTATTTTCCCAGTAATTTAAGGGCTAAATACTAAATAGAGAGGATCGCTGGAGAATGAGAAAAGTGGAGGAATCGGCATAAATTAGCCTAACGGATGAATACTATTGTGAATTCCAGTGCAGTGTGGTTTTCTTTGCTTAACATAGAAACAATTGGAGAGCATCACTGTATATAAAAATATGAAATCACCAGAATTTAGAGCTGGGTTTCTCAACTATTTCCCCTATCGTCCTCTTTTGGTTATTCTTTTAGAGAAATAGTCCCTGAACTATTTCCAATGAAACTAAAATGACATTTTACAATTGGAGAGCATCCCCGCATATAAAAATATGAAATCACTAAAATCTAGAGCTGGGTTTAGAAACCTTTTCCCCCTATCACCCCCTTTTGGTTATTTCTTTAAAGAAATAGTCCCCGCAAAAATTCTCAATGAAACTAAAATTACATTTTACGTTGTGTATTCAATATCACCGTTGTCCGTGATGCTTTGCTGCTAGATTCGCGATATTTGGATTGATATTTGTGTGTTTTAGTCATATGTCTCCGCATGCATATATCAGTTCTACTTCTTTCCGTTATCAATATATTTACTGACTGCAATAAATCCACATTCAACTAAATATGAAGTTGGAAAGCACAACAGTACTTTAGCCAATTCAGACAACATGTTTGGATAGAGCTGTTTAGTTGTATTTGTCAGCTACAATTAAGGCGTTCTGGTTCTTTCAAATTTGTATTTGCATTCATCATTGCATTTTACTTCAATATATTCTTGTTGGATGTTTTCATTAATAGATTGTATATCATAGTAACTAAATTGTATGTGGCAATCTATCGCCCCCCACAGCTCAACTTTCGCCCCCGATATTACCCCGTTGAGAATGACTGATTTAGAGTTTTCGCCTGACCAATCTAGGCTTAGTAAATGACTATAAAGTCTCACATTCTTCTAAAGTATGATTTAGGTCCCTTCAACTGGTCCCTGGATGTATCCTTTCCAAAATTTGGCCTAAGTCAGCAATTATTTACAATTCCTTATTCAATGGTTTACTATACTCGCATGCAATTCGGAAGTGTAGTGAAGTCGAGCCTCGTAGGTAACCGTTGCCCCTGTGCCAGTTAAGCTAAATAATTATTTACAAAACTTGCTTTTTCTTTTGATGTAATTAGACTAAATAAAATGTAAGAATCAGTTGTCAGTCGTCGTGCTGGGGTTAGTGAACGAGTTTCACAAACCATTGACAGTAGGTTCCTTTCTTACTAGGAATGCAAGGAACATAACCGCGGGCGGAAGTTTGCTGAGACTAAAAATAAATTACGCCTGACACGCGTCTTATTTCTGAATTTTCCGATAAAATCAAATTATCAGTTTCTAAGATTAGCATTGCCTTTTTTTGTTTGCACTATGAGCATGTGCTCAAACTATTTTTAACCATTTGGCGAGTCTGACAAGATTTATAGCGAGAAATTCCGTTGCCCTCTGTCTTCTTACTCTGATATTGAATCCAATAGTGAGACAATCCGTAGATAGTGAAGAAGGCAGCGAAAGCAATGATTGTCCTGAAGCGGCTGACGATATATATCTCAAGAAACTCTAATAATGAATTGGATAGAGATTCTAGACAATACGTAGATGGTGAAGAAGGCAGTGAAAGCAATAATTGTCCTGGAGTGGTTGATAAGATATTTTGCGCAGACATTTCTTTGTCCTCTATCTTCTTACTCTGGACAGTGATTTAAGACAATCTGTAGATAGTAATGAAGGCAGTGAAAGCAATGATTGTTTTGGGGCGGCTGGCGAGATATCTTTCCGATACGACATCACACAGAAAAATCCCAGTCCAAAGTGCTTAATATTTAGCTCGCCTTAGTGAGGACCCATCGTTGCTGGTCCGCCGCCGCATTAAACCTATTATAATCTGTATAGCTCTGATAATAACGATCATTATCATAATCATTCCGGAGTAAACTTTTCGCCTATCATGTTCTATAAGTATGCATTGGGCTATGACCGTTGATGACTATTTGAAATTAGAGATCAGATCCGCGCATAAAAGGCTGGTTCTTGCCATTGTCACAGCTCCGTGCAATATAACTGTACTGAAAAGATACTACGCGACCTATTACCGCGACTTTTCTCTCCCCCAAGCACTTCCGCCAATGCTTCGCAAACTCCAACCGCCACCACCGAAAACACTACTCCAGCAAGAATAACAACTACTACTAATACTACTACTATTATTATTGTTATTATTTTTCTTATTACAATACCTATCAAGCTATTATGACTATTTTCTGATCAGTGCAGACAGCTCCCTCGGGCATTGGCGGCCAAACTCCATGGCAATCCAATAACACAGTTAATTACACATATCTCGCGCTTGCAGAGAAAAATGGGATGACCCGAAATCTGGAAGAAGAAAAAATAACCGGAAATTTCCGTGTGACGACACGATGGGGGGTAAATGAAAACTGTAAGATAGTCCCTCTCTTCGTAGCTCTGAGTGTTCTTAGGGTCCTACTGGGTCCTTTGATTTTGTCATTTATTTCACAATGCCTTAACTGTTCTTTCACTCCCTGCTTTCCCTCTTACCCTACACTACCCTTCTTGGTTCAGATGTTTATTTAACGCTATTAGAAACCGCCAACCAAAACTGTCAACATAGGTTTCGTCAGTTTTTAAGTCTGTCTGACTGGCCATGTATATATCGCGCGTACAGGCCGTACCAATGGAGCTAGAGGACTGGAAATCTCAACATTTACTCCTTATTATATCTAGAATTTTCTTTTGTTTTTAATCCTCCCCTAAATACTTTTTTTAGGGTTCAATTTACAATGTAAGTTTATGCTAAATTGGTTTCTTATTTTGTGTCGGGCAGTATAAATGCTTGTTTTTTTTTGGAAAATTCAGACTTTTTTAGTGATCACTGCCCAACAAAAGGCGAGAGAAATAACGTATTTATTAATCACCTTTTTTCCACTCTTTTAATTGATCAACCCCAACATGGCATGCTGCCAAAAAACATTGTTCGCATGACGGTTTCTATTGAGTGACTAACCATACCTGTGTAGCTTTTTCTTTTAAATCTCTCTACTGTTTCTCTCTAGCTTCGGAGGAGTTCTTTTTCTTTTTCTTTTGTTCAGTCTCGTTTTTGTTATTGTTATCTAGTGTTTCTCTCTTCTCTCTTATTATCTCCGCTGTACATTTCTATCTCGATTATCTCCCCTTTTTTTCTTTTCATTATTCTTACCTAGTGTTTCCCTCTTCTTTTTCTCTTCCATTTTTCACTATTTTCCCGCTTATTATCACCTTCTGTACATTTCTTTCTGGATTGTCTCCCCTTCTGTTCCCTCTTCTTTGGTCGATGTGTAATCCAGGCGAGCCCGGCTTTTCCTTTCATTATACGTCCTCTATCTATCATAATCCATTCATTCTCTCTATTTATCTCTTTTACTCTTGCCCATTCTTTTCCTCTCTATGAATCTCCATTCACTATCTTTCATGGTTTTATTTCTTTTTCTCAAAGTTGTTATCTCCCCTTTTATGTATGAATATCCTCACTAATTTTTTCATGATTTCTCCATGTTTCCACCCCCTCTCTCTCTCTCTCTCACTCTCTCTCTCTCTCTCGCTCTCTCTCTCTCTCTAGGCACTCTTTGTTATTTCTTTCACTGTCTCTCTAACTCTGCCTATTCTCTTTTGGGGCATTTCCTAATAGTTATCTCACCCTTTCACGAAACACACACATACACACATACGCGTGCACGCACGCACGCACGCATACATACATACACTCTTTCTCTCCAGTTCTCTCTGTTTCTGTCTCTCTATTTTTCTGTCTTCTCCATCTGTTTTTCTCTCATTCATTATTCTATCTCTATTTTCTTTCTCTTGGTTTATTCTCTCCCTACTTTTCTATCACTCTCTTTGTCTATTCTTGTTTGTCTTAGTATATCTTTCTCTCTCAGTTAATTCGCTTTGTACGTTTATTTATCTCCTCCTCTCTCTCTCTGTCTATTCCTTTATCTCTCTATATTTATCTATTTTCCATGAAAAAAGGAGATGGAAAATAGAAAGGAGAGTGATAAAAATAGAGAGATAAAGGAATTCATTTCTGTTCATATTGTTGGGTTGTTTTTCTCAAAAAGGCAAGAAAACTATTTTGTGTTTTTATAAGAGGGTTGGTATTAACAGATTTTAATACCAACCCTACTAACAAAAATACTCTGACCTAGTGTTCTGGCCATAACAATTTGTTTTTTATCAAAGTCACTCTTCTTATCCCTTCTTACGGTATTCAACCCATCAAAATTAATTACTCGAGGCTGGCTTACCTGCTTATACACCTCTTGCAGATATTACTAGTCAGTAGCTGTCATTCTTTCAACATGTCGCTGGTCATAATGTTTTGGCAGATAAATCGTACAGTTTTTCTTTTTTCAAAGTCTGTCTCTCAAATCATTCTGCGTCCTACACGATGAAGTTCAGGCTTGGTGTCAAGCTTAGGGCCATCCTAGTCTAATGATCCAGGCAACTTTAAAATGAATATACAATTAATATTATTTATACCCTAACAGGATGAGTCCTATATGCAGGTACGTCTTACAGGCCACATAATACAGTAATTCCAACATGTACGACTGCAGACTGCTTGGAATAACCAATCTGTAATAATTCAGACCACATGATAACGTTGATTTTAAGTGTTTGACTCGTTGCCAAGAGGGCGGCTCTCTTCTAAAATAGGATTCATCAATCGCTTTTCTTTGTTTACTTGTATAATTCAGAACTAGCTGTGGGTTTTTTTAACGGTGATATCACTGGAGGTTGGGTTTTTTTAACGGTGATATCACTGGAGGTTGTTTTTTTTTAACGGTGATATCACTGAAGGTTGGGTTTTTTTAACGGTGATATCACTGGAGGTTATTTTTTTTTAACGGTGATATCACTGGAGGTTTTTTTTTAACGGTGATATCACTGTAGGTTGCGTTTTTTTAACGGTGATATCACTGGAGGGTTTTTAACAAATACGTAAAAACCTTTATTCATTTTACTGACTAATATAGAGTGACACGGCAAATTCTCTCGGTTTTGGAAAAAATTAAACAATAATCACAGGTGTAGCGCCGACTGCATTTGAAACCGTTACTCATACATTGAGGGATTGTCAGTGGTCAAGAATTAAGGTAATTCTTTTCTAAAATTGTCACCTATTTGGTACCGACCGAAGAGAGTGCTCCTTAACTTCGGGGATATCGGTTTGTTTTATTATTTGCTTATATCGGAAAGTAGTTTACTAATTTACTAATTGGAATTGTGGTGTCGTATATGTTTTACTTTAAAACCTTCCCCTAGGTCCATTGAGTATGCATGCCAAATCTGGTTGGGCGAATCAAACCTTTAGTATTATATAGAAATAGATGCAAATCAGATCATTATTATCAAAGTGAGAGCGAACGCAGACAACACATTTTTTTTGCGAATGGGGAAATCATATGTGGATTTTTCACACATATACAGCCTATTTGGGACCTACTGGAACCGTTTTAGGCGCTGGGTTAAGTCAAAAAAGAAGTGGTTCAATCGAAAATTGACCGTTGTAAAATAATATAATAGATTAAATCTTTGTCAAAAATAAACACTAGCTACACATATAGTTCCAAACATCACCTTTGAGGAAACGTGTAAAGTTGTTAGGAAGAAGACAATTTCAAGTCGGGTCACAATAGAGAAAGAAATGTGTCGAAGAAATCGTAAATATCTTTCAGGACACCTAATCCTTATTATAATGATTATAAGGGAAATACATGTAGCCATAACTGCTGCTGATATATGATGCATGCTGCTGATATGTGATGGCTGCTACTGATATGAGATAAAACCGTGTCCGGACGTTTTGTCAATTTTTAAAAAAATGATTAATCAGCTGAAGGACGTTATGTCGAACAGACATTTGGGTTTTACTTATGAATCTGTTATGATTCATGTTCTCAAAATATTTATATTTCATATTGAAAAAAAAATAATAATCTTAATCATGTGTTGATTTAAAATAAAATGTATGTTATTTCTTTTTATTTTAGGTTTTTCTTTTGAATCTGTGTATTTATTGTCTCAAAGTATTTATATTTCATATTGCAACAAAAAATATTAATCATATGTTATTAGAATAAAAAGCTAAATTAAATATTATTTTAAATTAGTCGAATAATCCGTCCGTCGAACGGGTATTCAGCTAGTACATAACATAATCCAAATCCTTTCTTTAATGTGCAGATAAGAGTTTACGTAATGATTGATAAGCAGGTCAGTTAAACCTTTATATTTTTTTTATATTTACAAGTGTGTCAAACTGCTAAAATGTGTTTACTGTTATGCACTTATATGGAAGTACCACGTCTTCGTGTTGGGTAACATTTTTTCTCAAAATAAATCATCACAACTGTCTTGTTTGATTAGAATTGCAATTACACGCCGTTTTGAGTAACGATGTACACGTCAAAGAACACGCCCATCGGGGTAGCTTAGTCGGAAGATCAACATGGATCCTGGGGCAGTTGTTAGAAATGAACAAGACTTAGGCAAAGATAAATAAGAACAAAAAGGAAAGAAAGAGAGAGGTGATGAGAGAGACTTGGGAAAGTGAAAGGAAGTAAGAGTACGCAGTGGAGAGTTAGACGAAGAGATATCAGAAATGGTAAGAGTGAGAGACGGGAAGCAAGTGAGAGAGGAAGAGCAAGAGATGTGGATGATAAAAGAAAGACAATGTAAACAAGAGAGGGGGAAAAGAGCGTAAGAGTAAGAGATTGAGAGAAGAGGGTTACAATGAATATGGTGGGGGCATAAGAGTAGAAAGAGTCAAATTTAAGAGTAAGAAAGAGATGAGAAAAATACAATATAAAGGGGAAAAGAAAGAAAGCAGACAGAATAAAAAGATTAGGAGATATCTAGAGAGGGGGAAAGATTGCATAATAGTATGAGAATATGAAAATAGAGTTGCAGTGTATATGGTGAGGGGACAATGATACAAATACGAGGAATATATATATATATATATATATATATATAAGATTAGGAGATACATAGAGAGATATGCAAGAAAGTGATCAAGTCGAAGGCTCAAAATAAACTCAAAGAATGATTTAAGATGTGTTCTCTCACTAATAGACCAACAAATCAAAGAACTAGTAGCACAATAACAAGAACAGAGATCACATTGATGTGTATATCAGTTACGATAGCAGAATTCCTATTTATTTGCAGTAAATTGTAATTTCAAATGATGTGTTCTAATTAGTTTCACTTGCTTTCTTTGAGTAACAAATACACAGCAGCAGCTGTACAATTATAAAATTAAACTAATTCTTAGTATGAAGCTGTCTAATTATACGTAAAATAAAGTTTTTATTTGAAATTATTCTTTGTTGCAACTTAATAAATGGGAGCGGGGCATACTAGTAATCTTATTGACAAAAGTGGGGAATGACTCGAAAAGGTTGGGAACCACTGATCTAGGAGAAATAAATGAAGAGAAAGGCAGTGGGGGACTAAGGAAAATGGTTAAAGATAAAGAGATAAAAAGACGAAAAGAAAGAAAGAATGAATGAAAGGATGAAAGAAAGAAAGAAAGAAAGAAAGACAGAAAATAAACAAGGAATTGAAAGTAGAAAGGGGAAGGTGGTCAATGGATTTAGACGGAAAGAGAAAGAGCATTGGAGAGAGAAGGATAAGATGCTAGAAACAGGATATCGAAAAAAGAGAGAAAGGGCCTACTAGCCTAAAAGTCGAGAAAACATGTGAGAGTTTGATTTCCTACCGCAGCGTAGTTGTTCGAAATGTTGTCCGGCAGGCCATTACAGTGCTTCCCAAAAGTTTACGACAACCTCGCATTTTTAAACATCATATAACCACTAAAGTATTGTATTTATTTTACAAATTACATAAGACATACGTACTGACATAATCACAAGCCATGAATTGTATTTCTTAGTATTTGATATGTCTCCGTTGTTTTTGATGACGGCCAGTACCCGGCGTGCACCCAGCCCCTCCATGATCCTATACGTAGGGTACCAAAATGTTCCTTAGGATGTCCTCTTTCAGAAAAACGATGTTCCCTAGAAGAACGTTGGGAAGAACTAGCTTATTTGCATAAAACAAAATGGCCGC
>VCCN01003880.1:6339105-6358086 GCA_006491835.1 Architeuthis dux
ATATATATATACGCATATATGTATGTATGTATCTATCTATTTATCTATCTATCCCTCTATCTGTGCGGTACATCAATACGTAGCCAAATGATGAAAATGCGTTTATTTCACATCACAAATATTTATAGGGCATTCACTTTTATTCTTCGAAGCACTTTTCTACTTTTTTCCTAACGACTATTTCTTGCTTATTTCTTTTATACGACACTCACTTTTATTCTCCGAAACAAGAAATAGTCGTTAAAAAAGTACAAAAATGCTTCGAAAAATAAAGGCGAGTGCAGTATAAAAGTAATAAACAAGATATGGTCGTTAAAAAAGTAGAAAGGTGCATCGAAGAATAAAAGTGAGTGTCGTATAGAAGAAATAAACAAAAAATGGTCGTTAAAAAAGTAGAAAAATGCTGTGAAGAACACATTGTATGTGGTATCAGTTTTAATTTTTGGATGCGTCATATTAAAAAGCTTTAAAAGTATATATTTAGAGTATGAAACCAGGTAAACAAGATTATACTGTGACCAATCACTGAATTTTTTTTTTTGGGGGGGGGGCCTGGGTTGTCCAGCTTTTCACTTTAAGTGTGGGGTTTTTAGCATGGGTTTTTTTTAGCCGTGGCGGTTTTATCCTTGGCAGTTTTTCTCTACTGGGGGTTTTGTCTCTTGGGGGTTTTGTCTCTTGGGGGTTTTGTCCGGGCTCCATTCTAGCACGAGGCCGCCATAATGGGGCATCGTGAACTTACTAATCTAACTAATGGTTTTCCAGACTAGCTTGCTAACCATTACGCTACAGTAAACGACCTCGTCTTTCTTTCTTTCTTTCTTTCTTTCTTTCTTTTCTTTCTTTTCTTCATTTTTTCTTTTTTTCTTTCTTTCTTTTTCTTTCTTTGTATTCTTATTTTTTTGTTTTTAATTCTTTTTTTTTCTGGAAATTCCAAATGTATTTCTCATTCTGATATGTAATAGCAATAAATCTTGTTGATGAAAACGGAGGCGTTGGTTTGTGACTGTTTCATATTAGCTACACCCGCTGACCTTGTGTGTATCAGAAGTGGCCGTTGGATAGGCGCCCACACACGCCGCTGGCCAGAAGAAGAAGAAAATTAAAAGAAAGAAAGGAAGAAAGGAAGGAAGAAAGTAAAGAAAAGACAAATAAGCCGAGTGTGCGGGGGGAATAGACATGGTTCTGCCACACACCAAAAAACTTGATCTGTTTGTGATGAAGGAAACACACAGCCGACCAGACAGCTTCTTGGCAGCTTCAAAAAGAAAGCTTACGTCGTAAAAAGAAGGGCGTAATTCTAGTGCGCCTGTAATGAGTCCCTGGCACCGAAGAGTACAAACTACATAAATAAATAAATAACAAGTCGCTCTATATAAGACACAGATAAAGTCGGATAATTTCGTCTAGACTAAAAAGAATCCTGATTGCCGCACCTCATCACAATTTGAAAGCACAAGACGGATAATATGTTCGTGTCTTTTACCTCCTAAGTGGATGCTAGATTTCCCATATCCAACCACTGCCTGGAAATAAGCAGTGTTTGAGAAAACCTTATACCAGGCGTGTGAAAAGAACTCTTGCTTATATCATATGTTCCGTTCACACAATCTAGTGATTGAGCATGTTTTGTGATAAAAATAACAGGTGTGCTTAGTCACTCAATAGAAACCGTCATGTTACCAACATATTTTGGCAGTTGGGGGTAATCAATTAAAAAAAAGTAGTGATCCATGAATAAATTACTTCTCTCAGCTTTTTTAAAAATTTTTCAAAAAGCAAGCGGGCACAAACTAGGTGATCAATTTAGCATAAACTTACATTGTAAATTACCCCCCCCACACACACACTAAAATCCTATTGGGTGGGGTGGGTAAAAAAGACAAAACAAATCTTTTTTTAGACATAATAGGGATTAACTGTTGAAATTTTCAACCGTCTAGTTCCATCGATGTGGCCTGTACGCGTGATACATGCATACATAGCCAACCTACCAGTCAGCCGGACCAGCTTAAAAACTGAAGAAACCTATGTTGACAGTTTTGGTGACAGTTTTGGTTGAGGGTTTCTACTAAGCTGATCCTGCTCGGTATAGCAAAGGTTTTTACGAAGTTCCATTAACTAAGAGATAGAGGCAATGCACCGGCGTGTCGAGTCATGGTCCCAATATGAAAACATGTATGCGCTTCTCTGACCTGATAAGAGATGCAGAAGCTAATGTAATTGAAATTGTCTGAGATGGAATATTGGGTATATGATGAAGAAATTCAGAACCTAGCATTAGGTAATTGATGGATGACTTATCCTACACACACACACACACACGCACACATACACACACGCGCGCGCGCGCATTTTGTGTATGTGTATATATAAATGTTGTGTGCAGATATATATATATATATATAGATAGATAGATAGATAGATAGATACCATGAGAGTAAGTGTGTATTCATATGCTTCGGTGTATACGCGTGTGCGCGTGTATACGTGTTTATTGGTTCGTCCATGTTTATGTGTGCTGGCTTATGCGTGTATATAGGTATGTGTGGATATATATAGATAGATAGATCTACCAAGCCACCTCCCGTGCCGAATCCACGCGCAGAGCACCGCAAGGAGGGAGCTCCACCCAGCAGCCAAACTTTCTCCTGCAACCGCTGCGGAAAGGCCTGCCTCTCTCGCATCGGCCTCACTGGCCATCTGAGAGTCTGGAAAGCCCACCCAAATCTTCGTTCGCGAAGCCAAGCCATAATAGATAGAGACAGAGATAGATAGAGATGCATGAACACTTCGGGGTCGGATGGGGGTATGCGTATGCTTGTGTTTATATATGTGCAAAACAGTATGTGTGTATGTGTTGCTGTGTGTGTATATATGTGTTTGTGTGTTTGCGGGCCGCACTGAGCGTTCTTTACACATCTGTAGGATGTAATTGGTTCAACATAGCAAATAATTTGTTCTGGGTTTTGAACCTGATGACTGTACAAAAATAATGAAATATCTTTACGGTCTGATATTTTTCAAAGATCCAGTCTCTACATGTATTATCTAAAAAAATTGTTTTACGGTCGACGAATCTTAATTGTCTGGATATAAAAAGCATAATCGCTAAAATAACAGGTCTGGTAAGTCACTGAATAGAAACTGTTACATGACCAACGCCTTTTGGAAGCATGCCGTGTTGGGGGTGATCAATTAAAAAATTGGGAAATGCAGTGATCAATGAATAAGTTACTTTTGTTGGGCAGTGAACGCTAAACAATATCTGAATTATAAAACAAACAAGCGGGAATGCTGCCGAACACAAACTAAGGGATCAATTTAACATAAACTTACATTGCAAATCGAACCACCAGAAACACCTACTTGGGAGGTTCAAAAACAGAAAAACAGTTTTTGTAGACATAATAGAGTGTAAATGCTGAAATGTTGAATTTTCAGCCCTCTAGCTCAATTGGTGCAGTATGGCGGCTCCTAGGAGAGCACACTGCCGTGTGTCCCCCATGGAGCAGCGCGTGCTTGAGAAAGGGACCGGGTGCCCTACCTTGGCAAGATGTTCCATTAATCGGCGGTAGAGCATATGCTAAGACGACCGTAGAACAATCTTGTTGCTGAATACATACAGACCAACTTAAAAACTTAAGAAACCTATGCTTTTTTGTGGCAGTTTTAGTTGACGGTTTCTAATAGAATGAAAGTAGAGAAGTAAACTAAGAAAATGGAGAAGAAAACTAAGAAAATCGAGAATCAAACTGAGAAAATAGAGAATCAAACCGAGAAAATAGAGGAGCAAACTAAAACAATAGAGACCCAAACTAAGAACATAGAGAAGCAAACTAAGAAGAAAAAAACAAAGTTTCTCTTCCCTCTGTCTATCTTCCACTTTCTTTCTATTCCTCATCTCTCACTCTCTCTCTTTCACTCCCACCACTCTCCTCTCTTTATATCTTACCCTTCACTGTCATTCTATCCCACACTCTCTTTCAGTCTTTCTCTCACACTCCCCTCTCCTTTTCTTTTTTTAATCGCTCTTTTCCCTCCTTCTATCCCCCACTATCCACGCTCTCTCTCCCGCACTCTTTCTATCGCTCACCTTTCTCTCTCATGTCATTCCTCGCTCTGCTCCCTCGTTCTTCCTACCTCTCATTCTCATCCCATTATATCCTTCACTTTCTTCTCTTTCGCTTTCTATCTATTACACTTCTCTCTTATTATGTCTCTAATTCTCCTCTTTTTAAAATCCCTCACTCTCATCTCCCATTCTATCCCTAATTCTTTTTCTTTCTTCCAGCAGCAGAGAGTGATCGTTGACCTGACCTATAGGGGGGTGGGGTGGATTCATGCTTTTCCCAAGAATATGTGCGGATTTGAACTCGGTTCGCTGTTTCCATTTTCCGTGCTGGGCCAATGGATTTGGCTCTAAAATAGAATGAGAATCAGTTCATATATAGCTATGATGGGCGGTAACTGTAAAGAATTCCTGGATCCACCTCAAAACTTAATCAATTCTTCCTTAGCCCACTTCCCACCCTTTCACAAAAGGTCATTGAAATGCATTGAGATATTTTGTAGATATTGTCTGAACATATAGCTACGATGCAAGGGAGGCAACTGTGAAAAGATTCCCGGAGCGGCCGCCACATCTAATAATGTCTTCCTTAGGCCATGGCCCACCGTTCCACAAAATATCATTGATATTTATTGAGAACATTTGGAGATCTTATGTGAACAGAGAGACACGTTGGTAGAGGTAAGTGACTGAAGAGTAATGACTGATTTTTTGGTTCTGGGTTTATTATCCGAGCGCTCCCCCCCCATCTCTCAGAATGCTTGATTATTTCTCATCAGATGATTAGAGCTAATTAAATTTTACGAAAGTGCAAGTAGTTCCATAATCAAAGAATTTCCATTAGCTTGCATGGTATTTAAAATTAGATAACCACCTGATCAAAAATATTAACCAATTAGGGTATCAATTGATGTTTTAATAATTCGAAAATAATTAAAGAAATTTCAGGAATTTTAATTATTCAAAATATGATCAAGAAGACATGAGATATCGCATTAGAAAGTTGGACCGATTCTCGGATTTCCGTTTTCGCGATCCATCGTTTCACATGTGAGCACGCGCTGCATAAAAGTTGGTAAAGATTAATCACCACACACTATAATTGATCAACTAAAAAGCACCCAGAGAGCGCATACCTCAGCCAACACCATACACTAACTAAAAACTGAATTTAAATCAGTGCTACGGTGCAAGGTTTAACTGTAAGGTTTAAGTTTTCCATTTTTGGATTATTGTCTCAATATATGAAAAAATATATTTCAATCAGAAGAAATTCCTTGATCCATACTAAAACTTTTCCTTCGCCCATGGCTCACACTTCCAGAAATTTTCATTGCGATTCATTGAGAACTTTTAGAGATATTTTGTGGACAAACAGACAGACAGACAGACAGACACGAATGAATACATATACTGTAATATACATGTAATAAAAATGGCGTCAGTTGATGAGTGAACCAGAGACTAAAGTCAAAATCAAACCGATTAAAATTACAACCGTCAAATACAGGAGATATCCACTGAATTGTATTTGCTTTAATCAACATTAGTTTTGGACACGTTAAGTTCTTGATGATAGACTGATTGTATTCATGCTCCAAGGAATAGCGACCTGTTTAGGTTATATGTCTGAAGGACGAGTACAAATGAGTCCATAACTGATTGCTGATGCTTTGTCTTGTGCTTTCTTTCTTTAGACATATCTATATTTTTACAAGAACATTTCTATAATAACCCACTTTCAGTAAAAGTGAACGGGAGAATACTTGAACGTTTACGTTTTTCGCTGCAGACATGCAAATAAAAACCTTTATTCAACAGAAATTATAAGATCATGATTAGAATGACAGAAATTCAAAACGAAAAAGGAGCACTCGACGTTATTCGAAGTCTCATTCTGTTCCAATTCGAGCAACCTGTTTCATGTAAGTATGCCTTACCACAAGGCTACGTAAGCCACGATACCAGCTAGTATTATTTTAATTTTTGTTATATCTTCCACGACTGTCTTTATTCTTAATATTTACTAAGCTTCGGTATGACGCAAAGCCAAATGGAGGGTAAATTAAAAATGTGACGGATAGAACATCCATTCTTAAGGTAGATCTTAGCAACCTCAGCATACGATGTTTTCCCTATTAAGTCGAGAACTTTCACCTTTTCACTTAAAGGAAGCACTTCATTGCTTCTCTTTGGCATATCCGACTTGCCAGCATTACTATTCTTGCACTCTGGAATCATTATTAAGTAAAATGTATGAATTATTCATGGAGTTGACCGTGGTTAACTGCAAGCATGGAAAGTGAAATCGCGGATAAGCGGTACCACCGTATTAGTAGTAGTATTATATAAGTGGTTCATCGCGTTTCTCGATCTTATTGCATTATCTTATCACAAAGAAACAAACTATGCCAAGAGAAACCAGTATTTTAGTTATTCTACAAGATTTAATTAACTAATTTAACTTAGTAAAGGTCTGGTGGTCATCGCTGAAGCCTGAGTGAGAGCAAGTCTCTTCAAATCTCCAACACAATTCTAGGTATCCTCGCAGACCCCATCAATAGTACCGTCTCAGCCCATCCTCTGATTTCAAGCTCATCCAATCTTGATTATAGTGTTTCTGGCGTGGTTCCAAGTGCGCCTACTATTATGGGCACTATTCTGACCTTCGTATTCCACACCTTTCTCAGCTTCCGGGTAAAGTTCTGTTTTTATTTTCAATTTCTCTCTCTCCTTCACATTCACTCTGTGGTTCGCTGGTACAGCCACGTACACGATCTAGCAGATCTTTTTTACACTCCAGAGCAGCCCATGATTTTTGCCTTGTTATTATTACTAGCTAAAACCCCGTTCTATGGGTGGGATTTTCAACCAGTTCCTGCGGAAGGCCTAAATGGGATCTTAGACCCCTATACAAGATCATGGATTTGTACTATGCATTTATTGAATCATACTTCATTTGAAATTAATAACAATCATGAACCTTGGGTCACATTTAATTCAAATATCTGGGGATTTCAGAAAAGATTTTTTATGGAATAGTGCCAGTCTGATAAGCCAAGTATTATCGATGGCCCTTTTTTCATAATTTGTTGGAAAACGAGAAAATATTTTGAATGTTCTGTAATAAAAGCATCATGGAACTAAGAAGCACTCAGAAGCATTCTATCTGTCCACTGCCAACGCCATACACCAACTAAAACTTGAATGAACATCAGTCCATATGTAGCTACGATTCAGGGGACGTAACAGGGCAAGTTTCGATTTAACATATTTCGGACTATTGTCTCAATATATAAAAAGAAAACATCTCTCGATCGAGTAAAATATCCCTGGATCCGCGGCCAAATTTAATCACATCTTTGTTAGCCTACGGCCCATCCTTCCACAAAATGTCATTGAAATTCATTGAGAATCTTTGGAGATTATATGTGGACAGACAGACAAATATGAGTGAATAAATATACCTCTTCCAATTTCGTTGGCAAAGGTAATGATGTAGAATGGTTCACTAAAAAGGTGTGATTCTAGCGAGTGAAAGATGTGAAGATCGACAATGAAATGGGTTAAATTCAATCTTGGGCATTTTTGGTAAGGTAAGGTCACGGTTGAACGCGTCAGCAAAAGCAAAGACACTATTTTGTGTACGTGCCGATTGAAACTTTCTGCCGTTCGGGTGAAAATCAAGAGATGAAAAGGTTAGAGAATATCTAATTTGGGGATTGGAAGAGGACTAATCGCTGCAGGGAATTTTCAAGGTTTCACCCACTAACAGAAAAGCTATTTGAAAATAGCAATTAGAAACCATCGACCAAAACTGTCACCAAAACTGTCAACATAGGTTTTTAAATTGGTCTGGCTGGCTATGTATGTATCATACATACAGGCCGCACCAATGGATCTAGAGGTCTGAAAATTTCAACATTTACTCCTTACTATGTTTTTTTGTTTTTTTTAAAATCCTCCTAAATAATTTTTTCGTGTGGTGTTCAATTTGCAATGTTAGTTTATGCTAAATTGGTCCCTTAGTTTGTGTCCAGCAGCATTCACGTTGATCTTTGAAAATTTGGACTTTGTTAGTGTTTACCACCCAACAAAAGGTGAGAGAAGAGATTTATTCATTGATCTCCATTTTTTCCATTTTTTTTAATTGATCACTCCCAACATGGCTTGCTGCCCAAAGAGGTTGGTCACGTGACGGTTTCTATTGAGCGACTAACCAGACCTGTTTTTAGTTATACCTGATTGTAATGGAAGAAAGCACGCTGGAAATGAAAATTGTGGAAGATGGTCTATTAAATATGGTTAATGGGTTAGTTGAATTGATTTCTCGAGACATTCTTTCATTTTCAGGTAATTGAAGAAAGACCGGTTAGTGGACACGTGGATTCAGTTTCAGTAATTGATATTATCTGTCTTTTATTTTCTTTGTCGCGAAAGCCGTAGGAAAAAGCGCCACCAATTGGCCTCGAGGATGTAATGACGCCTGTTTAAAGGGCCTACATCAGTACAAGACATTGGTAAGCATCGGGATAATTGCTTGCTCCAAACAGGAGGGAAGTGTCGCTTCTTGGGAGTAGATATCGTGACATTCGTCACAAGCACTGCACAGAACAACTCTTTGACATTTTTATGTGATAGAAATAAGATTTTAGAATTTGAATATAGTCGAATTGCTTGAAGGAAAAAAAGGAAGGAGTGTCCCTCTCACTAGAAATGATATTTGCTGCTTTCTTTTTCTTTTTCAACCATTTTCTCCTTCTTGAATAATTCTGCTCAGAACGGTAAACTAGATTTAGTTGTTGCTAACAAAGTATATAGTGGATACTAAACAACCCTGTGCTCCGTTTGGTCACCCTTTGAGAGAAAATTAGTGCAATCTGATGTGACCAGAATGAACCCAGATTTGTCATGCATTTGCAAATAAATAAATAGGGGAGACTACTCTATATTTAGCCTTTAACAGTTATCTACCGTGACAAATCGGTTATTATAATACAGATAGGGATGAGAATGAAGGGATACCCAACACTATTATTAGGTTTCAAATCACCCCGATTTGGTTTGCATTCATCAAGTTAGTGCATTTTTAGGCTTTACTTAATTCATTACCGCTGGTTACAATGCTCTGTTTCGGCTAGTTAGAGATCACACACAGATGAAACAGATCAGACTTTTAGCATTAGATAGATAAATAGATAGCTAGATAGATAAATAGAAATCGGATAATTATTATGAGCGCAAATGCTGGCCCTACTTTTCTTTCTTTTTTATTATTATTATTATTATTAGTAGTAGTAGTAGTAGTAGTAGTAGTAGTAGTAGTAGTAGTAGTAGTAGTAGTAGTAGTAGTAGTAGTAGTAGTAGGTTGCAAATCACATTTATCGCCTTTTATGGCTACCTTAATTCAATACTTCTGGCTACAATTCGCTGTTTCGGCTACTTATAGGTTACAAGCAGAGAAAAAACAGAATCAGACTTTTAGTATTATACAGATAGACTTTACGGCGGACTACAAGCTGAAGATGAACAAGAATGAAAAGACAGATACATATCAGGACCTTTCCCGAGAGCTTTAGTTATTGTGGAACATTAAAGTGAAGGTAGTTTACATAATCCTTGGGGCACTGGGAACGATTCTAAATCTTTTACAAAGAGAATGGAAATATTCCAAGAAGAGATGAAACGATTCAGACCACGGCAGTGTCAAAAATGTTAAGAGACTTTCTGGCACTTGATCCCCAGCAATGGCTAGCAGAGACCACTTGGTGTTAAGAAAGATACTAATAATTTTTGTATTATATATTTCTCACCTGAGTTATTTGGTGATGACGGCCGGGGATCGTAAAAACATTTTTACCTTACATTTTATCTCATATATTTTCCGAGGCTTCTCATTGATTTTATGTGATATATAAATCTCCTCTCGTGATATTAGGCTGCTTCTTATGGGATTTATTTGGAAAGAGTCAACAAAGTACAAGTATTCTATTAGTTCAATCAGATCTAAGGCCATTTTTATGCGCTGTAGTATGATTGTATGCTGGTCCCTGTCAAGGTTGACAATGTGTGTAACAGTTTTAAGTGTTATTATTGCATGGGTGGTTGTTAAGGGAGACTGGTTTGTCTAAGTGCATACTCGCCCAGTTATTTCTCTGCTAACTATTGTGGTATACCAGCGACGAGACAGTTTTGCGAATATACGCGGTAATGGGACAGATCGCAGGGATGTAGATTCATACCTTTCCAAAGGATATTAGTCCTAAATGACAAAATCTTCAACTTTGTTATGTTTATGTATGCGTACTTATGTGCATTAAACTGCATTTTTCTGGGAGTTCAACTTGTATAAGTATTTCTCCATTTACATAAATTCTTGTCACTGTTTTGAAGTCTAAGTTTTCAGTCTAATAATAATTTTCTTTAGATTATATAATTCTGGTATCTGGTCTCTAGTATGTTCTTGCCTTTTATTGATTGGCATATACTGAAATACTCGAAGCTGTCAACTTTGCGCACAACCAAACCTAATGCAGAAACATGTTTCTTTTATCATCGCCCAGAAAGCTGGAGACGTTTTCCAGAAAGCATGACCGACTAATAGAATTTCGCCACGGCTAATGACGATAAATGGAAGAATGGCAGCTCGGATTCAGAAAATAAACCTTTACCACAGTTAGCTGAGTCTTTGCAGACCTCTGCAGAATTAGATACAACCGACTTGGTTTTTCCAAAGTTCCGAGCGGATTATCAAGAAACGGTGTCATTATTCATTGATTCTTTTTGGACGAGCTTCCTGATCCGAGAAGTACAGTGTCATTAATATCATAGAGTAGCAGAAAGAAGAAGTTGTCAGCTCAAATCCCTATGCATGACTCTGGAAGTGCCCTCCTCCCATAAAAAGGACGAGAACAACAAAGCCTAACCCGATACAATACGACTTTTCTAGCAAAAGATATTAAATATTAAATATTACAACTATTCAAACCGTCATTCAGAGGCTGTTGCGATGAAAATCAACTTAAATTAAGATGAAAGAGATACTAGTCAGTAATTAATAATAATTGACAATGCTAGATCAAATAATATAAATTCATTGAAAACCATAACACTAATACTATTAATGTATGTAAACAGGAACATCAAGGATGGCAGAGCTGTGCGTTCGGGGAAAGTAAAGAATAGGCCTATATGGTTCGATTTAATCATTGGCGACCGTTGACTTTCGTGGATCTAGAGGTAGAGCAGCTGTCGCGCCAAGACAGGCTTCCCGAGAAAAAAGGGTGCGAGTCTCATCGAAATACCTTTTCTCCAATATTTGCTGTTTACTAACAGCCATGGAATGACGGTCTGAGAATTTGCGATAAAAAGCAACTAGAATTAAGATGAAAAAATACTAGTAAAAAAAAATAATAAATGTGACTTTTTTCTTTACATCATTACTCTTTAAGATTTCAAATTTATATTACCAGACATTATTTACGTTTTACACCTTGTATTTCAATATTATGAGCGTGTATAATGTGATTTTCTAAGCTTAGTTTGGCACAATGCCATTTCTGTGGGGAACCTAGTGGTAATCAAACTATACAAATGAATTCGTCTGCTAACCAATGCAATTGCTTACGTCAGTGTACATACTTTATTTATGTGTCAAATCTATATTAAAAAATTTGAAATTAAAACTATGCTCGTGATAGATTTTCATGTCCAACGAAAATGAAACGATTTTTATTATTTTCTAATTAATTTAACACACATCTTACAATTCATTAAAAGTAGAAAGATTTTCCTGACATAATGTTAGATGTGAAAAGAATTTTTGTAGAAAAAGCTATAACGTGTTTCGGTAGTTGTGTTACTACTCACTGACGACATCCTACTACTACTTCCTTACTATCACACAGTCAAAACTATATAAAGATGTAGAACTAGAATAACGCTGTGTATACCGTACGTGGAATACAAGATAGTAAGAGATCACCTAAGAGATTTCCAAATCAGCCATTGAAAACCATAACACTATGACTAAGTCAGTATCGAGAACGAATGACGAACTCAACAGTTCGGTGAACTAAGTATAACGGCTCGTGTTATCACGTCTTAGTATCAAACAGATACAACATATTCGGAAAATATCCGAATATGCAAATATAATTTGGCTACAAGGAATTAACTTGTACCACTCAACGGCATAACAACTCTCGAAACGTCATCATCATTATGGTTTGACTTCGCAGACGAGGATTTAGTAGGGGATTTCACGCTTGTTGTAGGTCCGTCTGTGGGCCAGTGAGACCCACGAGAGACGGGCATGTTTTTATACGGAGGATGAAAGAAAAGAAGGGGATTCCGTTGTTTTAGGTGGTATACGGTGTGTGCATTACCGTCATCATCCATAAAACCAAGGGTTTACTTGCATGGTCCACTATGTAGTGAGATTCCTAGGTCGTAGGTTTTCTGTTTGAGTTTCCTTTCCGTTAGAATATATGCTCGCGGGATTGTCTAATGTCCCTTAGATGTGCAGTAGGTAGACTATAGGTTTTGAAGTTTTAACTTAGTATAAGTTTTTACTGTGTATTCTACTTAGCTTGGGGAAAGCCTCTGGGTAATATACGTTCTGGCATGTCAGCATCTGATGATTATAAAGCCAGGCGGAAATTTACCTTATTCCACCAGTTCGACTATTTTAGTGAAGTCACCACGTGTTGTACAAGTGCCATGAAGAGACTTTTTTTTACAAATTTCTAGGAAAAGCTTAAAATAAATAAAAATAGCTATTTCGTCCTCGTAGGGAGATGAATAAATACCTTGTAACATGGAACCTCACCAAAAGATTGGCTCTTATACTTAGAACGGTGCAACGTGCACAGGAGAGGGTCGTGCTTGGTGTCACGTGGTGATTAGATTAGAGAAAAAACAGGAGTCATAGATATCATAGAATCAGTTAGAAAACTCAAATGGCAATGGGCAGGCCATGTTATAAGAATGTCAGACAACCGTTGGACATCACGACTCACAGCATGGATCCCCAAAGATCATATGCAAAACTGTGACCGACAGAAAATGGCCTGACGATTTGGACAGGCCCAGGAGACATTGGCGCCGCGACGCTCGCGATAGAAAGATCTGGCGAATCTCCGGGGAGGTATATGTCCAATGACGGACGTTAAAATGCTGCTGCTGATGATGAAGCTTAGTAACTAACTATATCAATATAATTACACGTAACAGCATAGTCTATGCAAATTATGTTCCAGACAGATACAATGTTCTCCCTGTCCTTATTGTTAGTATTTAGAAAATCTAGCACAGTGACATAATAGTGGAGCACCAAGTGAGAATCGAACTCACTACACTAGCAATGGTCCACACGACTCATATCACTCTACAACAGGTGACCTTCTTTGTCATTATTTCATTTCCTCATAAATCTAAGCGAAAATATATTTGGAAATAATTCTTCCCACTTTATTATATCTAAAATGAAAGAAGAGTTAAAATTGATTTTGCTATATTTTACAGCGTTTTCTGCCTCAGTGCCATTTTTAATTGTTCGTTTTCCATCTGCAGTGCGGATGCTGCTCGTTTCAAAGTAACGAATTCCTTAAAATTCACAGGAGGCGACTTCGCCGATTTTACTCTTAATTCTTTCTTAAGTCTGCAGACTTCTTCCATGACCATTTGGTGCGATCCTGACTGCTTCTCGCAGTCCATTTGTGAGTTGGTGACCGCATCTCTTAAAGCCCTCACCGCGAATTTAAGCTCTGAAATAATGTGACAATTCTCAACATCACGCATCTCGAAATGCATCTTCTCTTTGTGCATCTTGGCCAGTTTGGCTTGCATTACTTGCAACAGTTCCGCGTTCTTTGTTTCATCCATCGTCTTTTGATTCAGATGGAGAATCTTGTACCTAAGTTCCTTGATTTTCTGATTGGAATTCTCCAGTTCCCGTAACAGACAAAAATTGTCCTTTTTAATATTCTGTAGCTGTTGTATCTCTGTGAACTGGCAACTATTTGCCGCTTTTAGTTTCTTTAGCTCGGCCATCAGATATTTTATTTCCTGTAGTGCAGCCTCTAATTTCGGATTTTTCTTATTCGCCTAAGAAAGAAAAAGAATACGAGAAAAATGAGAGCAAGATAAATATACGACATATACAGAAAACAAAAACAGAAAAAAATAAACATCAAGTTCGACACAAATGCATTCATCCATAAACGAAAATAACGGCCTTCTCACTGAGTATGCTGTGAATGTGAAAACCGAGCAATAATATACGCTCGTTGGCCTCCACTGCAAAGCCGGCAAAGATTGTTATACAAACATATGCTAATACAAAAAGCCAATATCAATGTTCTCAATGGGATGATAATCTTTCCCTGAGCGACCATGTGGAGAACGTAAAGAAATGAACTCATAATTAAGCAAGTGAAGCAGAAGGCCAACACACATCAGAGAAAAAGCCTTTCCCATGAGCCAATAGCGTTCTTGTTTTGTAAGAAGCGTAGGTCACAGTGCACCAACTGATCCGAGATGAGGTGATCGGAGAGTTGCAGGCCAGTCGCACGGGTGAAATGAGGCGTCATAACACAAACTTCAATGAATACTTAAAGAGAAGACAAATATGCTGTCTTACGCTTTATAAGGTGAAACTATAAGCAAGGAAAACAACGGTAAAAAAAAGAAAGAACGTTCCTGGTCAATGCGAGAGTTGGACCCTTGTTTTCAAAAATCACCTAATATTTCCTTAACATTATTTTCTTTATTTGATTCGCAATGAGCAGCTAGTTTGATCTGTTGTCAATTACAACGAATGTGTTTACTTTTGGTGTACTCCTTGAAAGGTCACTGAATACTTTGTTCTTCTTTAAACTAGAGTACAGATAACTCTCGTTCTAACGGCACTCGTTCTAACGGCACTATTTAATGGTACGCGAATTCTAACGGCACGTTTGTTTTTATATTCTCGCTATACTATAAGCCTATAGGTTCATTCGCTTCATTTGCAGGCATGTAACCCGTATATAGGACATTAGACTGTAAAAGTGCAATGAAATGTCATTTTTGCATTTACTTTTTGGTTTCTCATTATTAATACACCCGTTATAACGACACGTTCGTTATAACGGCACATCTCTGGGGGTGCCGTAATAACGGTGATTCTACAGTATATGTTTCGTCGATTTACTTTCAAAATTAACCAATACTAATGAAATATATGTTTTACAATATGATATAACATATAACACGGGAAACGCTGAGTACACCTGACAGATGAACACATTGACTAATCTGTTCGAATCCCCCAGACTTTTTGAGAACCACCTTGTATATATAATATATGAAGCTTAGGGAAATCATAAACCTTTATCGAAGTTGAACTGAATAATTCCATTTACTGATTAAATCTATGCATTATTCCATGAACTGTTTACACCAATATACTCATTTTTTATCACTTACGTTTTGGTCTATACATCCTCTTGCTGTCGTCAGGTATATAATTCATCCAGTACGAATGAATTCCTACTATAGATAGTTCTAGATAAGGACATCAACAGCGTCAATATTCTTTCTGAGTTATAATGAGAAAATTTGATTTCATATACCGAGTACAGTAGATCAACATATATGTTTTATTTAACTTCAACTTGTCCTTAACTCTATTTCTTATAAGTATCTTGAAATCTACCTGTTTACCAGCGTTTCCTTTTTATGCATACTTTCCTCTGTGATTGACATGAAAACGATGTAGTAGGTTGTACTTTAATACTTTAATTTCAGAATCTTATAAATTACTAGCCGGGTTTCTAAATATCTAAACACGCATCTTTTTAGTCTTGAAAGGCTAGAAGATATTTTCTCATTTCAATTAGTAGCAATTGCATCTTCGCTTTACGCCTTTTAGGCTTACGAAAGATTTTTAAAGGAACGCTCTACTGTCAGATGGCGTGAGAAACCTGCACATTATATATATTGTTATGGGGGATGTAAGGTAATCCGACAGAATTGTGTAGGCAATTTGACAATGTGGAAATGAAAGATTGAGAAAAGCGTGTTACGTCTCAAATATATTTTTTCACTGCACTTCAAAAGAGCTTCTGAAGACGCCGAATGAAACTCGGCGAAATGCACCAAGGCTTATCTTTATGATAATAAATATGTTTGAAACGTAACACGCTTTTCTCAATCTTTCATTTTCACATTCTCAAATTACCTCTACCATATATATATATATATAATTTGTGTTTGGGTAGGAATCCCTCATTATTACCAGCTTTGTTAAAGGCTACAATACAATACAACACATTAGCTAATTAGATTAGGCCGAAGGCCTTTGATCTTGTCTTTTGACTATGCCTATTACTTTTAATTGGTAACACACTGGCGTGGGTTGAATCCTCTGCTAGCCCAATGCTGGTCAAGTCTGTTCTTGAAGGTTTGAAGTGTACTCGCCTCTACCACTGAAACTGGGAGACTGTTCCATGGGTTTACCATACGATACGCAAAAAAGTGCTGTCTATGACTTTATTGAATCTGATATGAGGGGTGATCAATGAATAAATTGCTTCTATCGCCTTTTGTTGAGCAGTGATCACTAAAAAGTAGGAAGTTAAAAAAAAACAAGCATGATTGCTGCCGGACACAAACTAGGGGATCAATTTAGCATAAACTTACATTTCAAAATGAACCTCGGACTAAAAACCTATTTTGATGGGAGGCTATTTTCAAAAAATAAATAAGTTTTAATAAGGAGTAAATGTTTAAATTTGAGCCCTTTAGCTCCATTGGTGAGACTTGTGTGCGCGATACATACATACATACATACATAGCCATCCAGCCAGACCAACTTAAAAACTGAAGAAACCTGTTGACAGTTTTGGTTTCTCATAGCAAACACACAATAAACCAATTCTATCGTAATCACATGCATCACAATTATAAGCAAGGTAAAACAGTCATAAAAACTTTATTCATAAATACCCATTACCAATTGAACGTGATAAACATAGAAAATTAGTAACTTACCATAAAGATTTTAAACATGTAATCTTAACATTTCTAATAATCCCTGCCGTCTAAAATAAATATTAAGCCATGCTAATGTTAACTATGAATTTCTTTCCCCTTAGGAGATTGTATTTCCATGTTGTACACACATCTAATTCATATATAGCCCATACAACCACCACGTTATACCGTAGATTAACTTGCCACTCCCCAGCCAAAGTGCGTTCTGGGCCCATATTGATGAACACGGACTGCTTGATACCGGTGTTACTCTCACTAGTATACGCCAAATACTTGTTGATAATACGTGTGTACAGTACATGCAAACTGCAAAAAAGGCTTTTAGTGATCTTAATATTAAAATTAAGAACCCAACGATGAATAAGATATTTTTCAACCAATGTACAGGGATTTTGAATGTATTTAACAACTGATTGATATATTCTGTCTGGAGAAGAACTTCGCTTGCGTGTAGCCTCGTGCGTGATGTTATCATAACTCACAAACGTCAACACGACGACATTCATAAGTTACATTTTTTAAAAAGCAACTGAAAAAGAAAAGCAATCAGAGTTTTTGTCCCCAAAAGCGCTCGATCAAAAACTTTTGGACACTTTTTACACACACTAACCACTCAATTACGTTCACTCGTACGGAAACTGGAAAAGTTACGTAGAAAGATTATTCCTTGTCTGTAGGTCTTTAACCAAACATATATATATATTTACTAATTCTTTGATCATATATGGATATATATAATATACATTGTACATACATATGGCATACATTTCATATATATATATATTGTTTCTATAATAGTATCTCCTTCTCTTTTACGTAAATGAAGAATATAACTATTTCTTCTTCATGTGTAAATGTAACTAGGTATGTAAATGTATGCAACTGTTTCTTTCTAATACGTAAATATATGATGTATGTAACTATTTATTCCCCTTTCGCTCGTTCTTACATACAGATCAATTCCCCAATCGCTCTCTCTCTCTCTCTCTCTCTCTCTCTCTCTCTCTCTCTCTCTCTCTCTCTCTCTCTCTCTCATCATTCATTTGATTTGTTTAGGAAAAATCGATAAATCTGGAAAAAGGGACCCATCCTCTCTTCAACAACACCCTAGTCAGTTATCGGCCTCTCTTCCAGATTGGAACGACGTGTATAAAAACCAAACCACATTTGTTACTCCTCATGAATAAAGGGATAGAAAGTGTATCTCCGAAATCATTCCTTTTAATTCATTTTTTTTTTTTTTTTTTTTTTTTGCAGAAAAGATTTTTCTACGAGTGGCCCGCGGGCCGTGTTGAGCACCGAATCAAAGGCCTGAATCAAGGGAACTGCAAGGAAATCCTTGGTCTGTTGCGTCGTGTTTAAAGAGCGCAAATTCCGCTTGGCCTAATGAAGCCGGGTGAGTTTTGTTAAAAATACCAGCCGAGGAAAGACATGAATTCGAATTGTTATGGAAAATGAGTGTCTTGGGGCTGGCAGATCATTGTCGATGCTTTGCCAATCAGTTTAACTTTATCGACCCAGCTTCAGTTCCCCGCTCCGGTCGCTCATTAAATTGTTCCTGGCCAATGCATTGGCACGGTTGTTTTTCCAAGTGTAATAAAACTGGTTTTCTCCTTTTAAAACTAATGGCAATTAGGTTTGTGCACAACCGAACAGGACTCTAGAAACGGGATGTTCTCAGACAGCAGTGACTGTTGTAATCAAGGAGCGATGTCGCTCTTGGATCGTTGGTCGAGCGCTCTGTCCGCAACACAATCAACAGCGGCTAATGGAGAGCGAATAATACACAGAGGAGAGCTGATATATGTAGGAATTAATGAGTGCGGATTTTACAAGTACTGGACTGGCCACGCATAGGAATATTCTATGGCCCC
>VCCN01003880.1:6498208-6513554 GCA_006491835.1 Architeuthis dux
TCAACAACATTTTTTTCTTTGTTTATATATTTTAGGTTGTGTTTGATTAGCTCTTGACGCGAGGAAAGGATCATCTTAACCTAAAAGCAACCCCCCTCCTCCTCCTTCCAGCGAGTTGTTGGTTCATATATTTATTGCGGAATTTCTCACCTCGGCATCGGAATGTCTTCTCACACTTTCGAAGCACTGAAAGAAATTAACAGTTTGATCCACATGCGTTGGGGATTTGCTCGGATTTTGTCTCGAAGCTACCATAACGGACGATTAGGACGACACTTCGAATTCTTTCATTGCTGGGTAAACATGAAAGGTGTGAAGGGCCAAACTCCTTCCAGCAACACTCTGACCTAGCACCGGAAAAACAGACTAATATACCAGAAAATTTATATTAAAAATGCTGGTCTTTATGGCTCAATATTTTCTATTTTATCCTCTGGGCAAGAGCGCAACTCCATCAATACCGTCTGCATCGCATCTACATTTTTTAATGGCAAATTTCAGCAATACAATTTTGTGGAGTCTTTGTTCGCTGACTTTTAAATGACACGCATATAAAGTCCATTTCCAATAGATTACACGCGGGATATAATTTAGAATCTATTATTTTCTCTCTTGGCTGAGAGAAAGCGGGGACCGATGGTAAACACGGCCGGGGGGTCCTTCAACCACCTTCCATCAGATGCGGCAGTCATATTTCGATATTATTTCATTCTTCCAATATTCTTTCGTGTTGCTACACTTTCAGGTTATGTCCCAGATTGCTGTCTCTGCTCTACTGTAAACATGACGCATAAGACCATGTAGTGTATTTTCAAATATACACGACCACGTCAAACTCTCCTTACTCCCCTGCGCCGCCAACTGCTTTCCAGGCACCAAACACGTCCGCCTTTGCATGCTACGCTTTCTCGTTCTCTTGTCCTTTTTCTTTGATAATATACAGTTGATGTAGTACTTACTACCTGTGCGTGACTCTTGCCATCCTCGCAGCAAATTAAGATTACTTCTATCTCGGCATCGGCCAACTGCTTTCAATCATTTGCATTTGACAATGGCGTCCCGGGCGAAACCGTTTGAAAACAAGAGAGGACGCCACATTAACCTATTTGTAGTAAAAGTTATAAGCTGTTGTTCGGTCCACGTGGTAGGCTCGTTAATAGTTTCCTGCTCCATGTAGATCTCACGGGACTGTCAGGCCGTATCATGGAGTTGGCCCGACACCAAGACTTGCACATCTTCAATTTCAGTAGCAGGTTCATTGATATACAGTGGGAATAAACTGGCAAATGTAACTGCTTCTCCAGTTGCGGCAGTTGCAGTGGAAACATTTTGGAAAGTTTATTATTGATTTCTTCGTAAGCTTCTTCGACTGGAGAGCCGCCAAAAAGCCACTACTGCCGACAGAACTTTTCTTACGTATGCATCGTTGTCTCTGGTTTATCCTATCTTGCAATGTTACTACACTTCCTGGCGAAATCATTTGAACCTTTTGCTTATTGTCCCGCCTAGGTCAGATTTATCGAGCTATTTTGATTTAGTCAGAGGAATGGATAACTATAAGTGATTAAATTTACCATAGATTTGGATTGGATGGAAAGAGAAAAAAACTGGACGCGTCACAGATAAGCCTGGGTGCAGTGTTTAGCGCTGAAGAAGATAGGTTTATTTAGATTCCTCAAATTGTGACATTCGCCTCCTTTGGTTCACTTTTTATTGAATAAATATCCTTCTGACAGCAAAACGATATAAAACACAAGTAATTTGAAATCATCCAAGTCTATTCTGAATAGCTTACAACGTTGTCACGACAAATACGTCTAAACTTTCATTCACTCTAATCATTACATGTTGCATCGTATCAGATCTAGTCTTGAGTTCGATTTTAGTTGTTTTCCTATTACACTACATTGACCAGATCATAGGCCTGTCTGGTCACCTGAGAGTCTGCAACAGACGTGGTAAACCCGCCCAAATCGTTGTTCGCGATGCCATACCATAACATTGACCAGATAATGGATGATAAACGGAAAATAAATGGTGGCAAATATACTGATCGGACCAACCCACTCATAGGAATGCGTGTAAAAGAGGAAATTCCATATTTTATATGCGGGCTTGCACTCTGTTGTACACTTAGTAGTATCTGTCTATAAGTATCCAACAAATATACAGGGTGGATGAGAATTAACTCCCTATTAAAAATTATATGTAACTTTTGTAAATATTGCTCTATTTTCATGAAATAAATGTTACACAAATTCTACCATTGTATGGTCCAAAGTAAACCTAGTTTGACTACAATCGGCCAATAAATAATAGAGTTATTACTAATTTCCAATAGGGAGTTTCTTTTCAGTCACACTGCATACTGACAGTGAATCTTGACGTTAGGGTAAAATAAAATAATAATCACGGTTATATTTTAGCGCCTATTGTATTTGAACCTGGTATACGTGGACACGGTTTCGGTTTTTCTTATCGCTGTCCACTGACTTTGCTGTTATTCCACCATTTACTTATTTAGGTATAGGTATTTTTGCACTAATAAACCAAATATTTCTTGCTGTAGAGAAAAAAAATTAATGATTGAACACCAAATTCCGACGTTGGATCTATATGCTGCACACAGAGAATCAGAATTAATTAATGGAAATGTTACCGATGGAATAAAAGATGACAGCATGTATAATCATTATAAGGAAATTAATATATTTACGTGAAACTGAAAGAGAAATTACTCAGTATAGGTGTCATAGCTCTTTACCCGTTTGTTGTAGACCCAGGCATCCCCCGATCTTCGAAAGTTCGCTTTACGCCACATTTTCACAGAGACACAGAAAGCAGTACAACAAAGCCTATCGTAGGCTAGCCTCGAATTCGGCACAGATTGCCGTGCACCGATGACCCACTCAGATATTTGCACATGTTCAGTAAATAAGTGATAATGAGCCTTACAAAGCAAGCTATCTTAGTCTACAGTTCCCCGAGCAACTCTCCACAATGTATATTGACCTTTCAGTCCTTAGAAGGGATTTCGAATCTCACTCACTGATAATTTTCAGAAGGGGTTGATATACATTTATTTTTTTAATCTTCCATTTGTACTCGAGGTGTCGTGTGGAGGTGGCCACGATATTCCGTCATTAAGTTTTTGTTCTCCTTTATTTTATTTGAGCAAAATATTATTATAAACTCCATCTGGTTTGCTAGGCCCGTCAAAGCTTCATCAGAGCCCCGTTAAGCGTACATTTCGAGAATAAGTTTCCTACTCTGTCTTTTGCCAGCTTCACATGGCGTTGGACGAAGAGGTGGACTTTACCGGTTGTCCATCTCCTAAACTGATTGTAAACCAAGCCTGAAGAGTTCAGTCTGCGAGGGAAAAGATGTGGATTCATGCCTTTCTCAAGGGTATTAGTTCGACGTGGACGTAAATTGTCGAAATTTGAATTTGGTTTGCCTATTCAATTTTATGTGCTATCAGGGGAAAATAGAAAATTTTAACATTTCTGAACTGGCCATTAGAAATAATGATTCTTTATTGTTTGTTGTTTGTTTGTTTTTCAGGTTTAATATTTTTCTTGGTATGGAGCTTCATAAGCTGAATACTTGCGACTGGTCCTCAAATCTCAAGTTTTTTCAATTTATCCTTCCTACCATTCAAGCCATAACGGCAGATAAAAGATCAACCCACGTTAGTCAGTAGACCAGGGAGATTTCAGTAACGACAGATGATTTCCTCCGATGAATTATTGTATCTTTTTTTTATATATTTGTTGTACATTTACTTTAATTTTTATTGACGAATATATTAGAAAAATGCAGAAATCAATCACTCCACGGCGGAGAATATCTCAAAAGTGTGCAGGGAGGCACAGTTGCTGACAAGATATGCACCGTAAATATGGGACCAGAGTATAGAAGCAGTATTACTGACAAGATATTGACATTATTTATGATATGTAATATGCACTGTGCCGTAAATAGAACAACGGAGAGTTGCTGGCAAGATATGGACTGTGTTTATATGTAATACGGACTACGCCGTAAACATTATTAGAGCACATGCCGATTAATAGGAAGGAAGAAAAATGGGCTTCGAATGGTGACCGAGGTGAAGAAGTGAATAAACTAGAAAAATGAAGAAGATTGCGGCCGAACAGAAAATGCCAACCACCATCTGCTGGGATGATGTTTTGTCAGTGTCGAGAGGATTGACGGGGAGCTTTTTGAACCTAGAATCTTGCCCGCAAAGCCCCTTTCAAACCCGCTTGCCTGCCCATCTAAACTCTACTTTTCTGTCCGTGTTAATGAAAATTCAGGCTAGCGGCGTCCTGGTAATTAAGGAAAAGTTCCATCACAATTCTTATTGTGTTGAGGCGTATATATCACAAGTTCCTCGCTCTTAAACTGTTAGGGACAGGAAAATATATTAGAGTGAGAGAAAGGGTGTCTTCTAAAGAAAAGGATAGTCGGATGAAAGGGAAAGAGATATGCCGTATACGGACAGATATAAAAAGACATATTCATGATGCTCGCAAGTACATTCATATAATAGATTCTACGTAGATGTAGGCGTGTGCGGGTGCATACACATTCACCTTTTATATTGAGTAATAAAGATAAGCGGTAATGAATCAAGTTTGGAAAAGACGAGTGATAAGCAAACGGTTCAACATTTCTGAGTTATGGAGATTCCAAGTCGATGGATTGAGCAGCAAGCGTTACACTGTCTCTTTCCCCGGATTAGCATCTGCAATTCAGATCGTCAGTGATACAACACCGTATATTAGTTCTCACTGCAATCAAGATAAGTCAAGATTTATCATCGAGATACTGATGAATTCCGTGGATAAAAATGATAGCGTAAGGAAGGAAGCAAAGAAGGAAAGAGATACGAAGAAAGACAAAGAGAAAAAGAGAGTAAAAAAAGAAAGAAAGAATGGAAAAGAAAAGGGTAGACATAGAGATAGGTACAGATGCAACAGTAAAGAAAGAAATGTGGATAAAATAAAGAGACAAGATAGCGGAAACTGAAACAAAGGGAAATTAACAAGAAAAAAGTACGTGTGTGTTTGAAGATGGAAAGAACAAATAAAACGAAGTGGGCGGTGGTAGATAACTATTATTTTTAAAGGGAGATTTAAAAGAATAAAATAAGAACGTCCAAACGGAGAAGGGAAGAAAAAGAGAAATAGTAAAGGAGGTCATTTTTTTTCTACCACTAACAGTATGGTTGATCTCCCCTCTCGAAGTGGGCGGTGGTAGATACATATTATTTTTAAAAAGATATTTAAAAGAGTAAAATAAGTCGAAACGGAGAAGGGATGAAAAAGAGAAATAGTAGAGAAGGTCATTTTTTCAACCACTAACAGTGTGGTTTATCTCCCCTTATACTCACAACCCATCATTCCATTTTCGAACCGATTGACAGCTACGAAAAACAGACAAACTTCCTTCATCATCAGTAGCGATAGATGTCTCACATTTGTCCGAATATAATCGGCTTCAGTAGTTTGGAGTCTTAGCGAGCCTCCTTTCATTAACTGTATATATAGCGCCAAGCCAGTAATCAACTCTTTGCAGTTCACCTTCACCCTTCTCTATTTGTCAATTATAAAGTCTGATTCTGTTTATCTGTTTGAGGACCTCTAAGTAACCAAAACGGTGCATTGTAGCCAGAGGTATTGAATTAAGGTAGCCCTGAAATGCGCTAAGTTAAATAATAATAATAATAATAATAATAATAATAATAATAATAATAATAATAATAATAATAATAATAATGTGGGGTCTGTATTCGCACTCACCCCAATCTATATTATAATGACTGATTTTCCAAGAGAGATAACTATTAAATGATAATTATAGAGTAGTCTCCCTTGTTTTTTATTTGTTTGCAAATGCGTCGAAATCCTGGTTCATTCTGGTCATATCAGATTGCTCTAACTTTCTCTCAAAGGGTGACCCAATTTATGACAGGGTTGTCTATTTACATCTAAATCGCTGATATATTTGCACACAACTTTGATATAATTATTCAAACTGTGTAAAATGCAGTTATTATCAGCCTTATATTTTGTTCAATTAGACAATGATATAAATATAAGTATACAGAACTCAATAATCCCGTTTATATAAATGTATGTTCATCGTATGTACATTGGTATATCAATATAATTATGCAAAAAAAATTATTTATTGGGCAAGTAATTTTTTTTATGATTGAATGAGGATTTTGAACAGACTGGTAAATCTTTTAATTTATCAAGTTACGGAGTGTTTCCCATGTCTCGCCTTCAAAATGATTCTAACAGGAAATAAAGAACCTCATTTTCTAACAATTCTTTTTCTTTCTTTGAGAAACCCAGTTCGCCCCCCCCACGCGCTCTCGCGCGTGTGTGTGTGTGTGTAAATCTGTGTGTATGTATTTCTGCGTGTGTAAGCTTGCGTGGCTTCGACTGGGTCGGTGCTGGCTGTGTCTCACGCGCTCATGACAATATGTACTGAAAATTATGCACGTTTTCTTCAGCGGCGCGTTTCCCCCATTCTGACGTCTGAGGTTTTTAATATCTGACATCGCTGCCCCTCCTATTGCTTATACTCTTCATCTATCAATCCCTCGCTCCTTGTCTCTTATATTAGAACAATTTCCAATCTCTTATTTTTTTTACGTGCATTATTCTTCTTGTTGTTTTCTCTTCCATGGCAGCTTCTAACCTTCTACATGTATGCCATATGTTCCGCTTTATTTCTTTTCTTTCTTTTCATATGACTTCTCAGTTTATTTATATTCAGATTTTAATGTACTAATCATACGGATGAGCCATTCAACTGCATTTATTTTTCAATATGGCGTCATCGACAATCGCTCATCGAGTGACTACTCTCTCAAATATCTATACTTCCCTCTCCCCCTCTTCTATGTTGGTTTATCACTCGTTTTTTTCTTCTTCTTATCTCTCTTGCTATATCTATAATCTCCAAGAGGCTGAAGTGGAAAAGGATTATCGGTAAATCAAACTTTAAAGGCATTTAGAACATTTTTCATGAGAAAAACCATTAAAAGTTCAATGTTCCTGATATGACATTTGACTGGTGATATTTTGGGATTGTTCTTCGGTTTCTGTGGTGCGTTTTTATCCTATAATTCACATTTATAGTCAGGTCGGTGTTTTATCTTGCAAACATTAATAATGGTTTTGTAGACAGCTTCAATAAATGTTAACGTTAATTGAATTGTTTTCGTTGCTCCAAATTTATTTTAAGATGTTATCTGCTTTTTTTCTGTTTGTATTTTTCTGAAATTGTCGCTATCATCACCATCAACATCATCATCGTCATCATCATCATCATTATTATTATCATTTCTCAAGTGAATATTGTTGGAGACAATGTCTTCTCGTTAAAGATCGGACAATTGTGTATTCTTGCTGTTTTCGCAGTATCGAGTTTATTGGCATCGTGTCGTTTGAACTTTTCTCTACTCAAATTTGATTTAGACTCATTTGATGTTCTTTAAAAATATATAAATATAACTTTGTATGAATTTCCAAGGGGAATATTTTTTTTTTTTTGCATTGGACTCATTTTGCAATCAATGCTAAATTATACACATACTAGACTTATTCTATCTGTCTTAATTTCTTACCACTTACACTCCTTTTTTACTTCATTGGAAATGTATTTCTATAATACAATTATTTGTGATGCTATTCTACAGTAAAAGCATTAGCAATGCATTTACATTATACATGTAATAGCGCAATTCTGTCAATAACGCCTGCACAACTTACAGAATGAATGCCGAAACTATCTTAATTAAATTTTAGTTAGATAAATTGCGAAATTCGGTGTTTAAACAGTAAATGTTTTCATTACCGCTAAAGCTAAGCAGGGGAAGGGTGGAGTAGTTGTGAGGTCAGTGGGCAGAAATAAGAAAAGCCGAAACCTTGCTTACAATTACCGAGACTAGGTTCTTCTTCCTTGTTTTCACCTTTTTTAGTATCTTTTGATCAATTAATAGCAGATCACACGGCCCTCTGGTTTTTTTCACATCATAAGTAGGCATGTTATTGATCTGTAGTTTTATTGGATTATTCAATAAACTATGAAAATTAAAAGTACTTTCAATTTCAGTGTTCTAGACGTTATAACATTAAAATTCTAAAACTTCAAAATTTAAAAAAAACCTTAAAAGTCTTTTATGGTCGTAGTTCCGCTTTGTGTATTGGATTGATGTATGCCATGTTACATTACATATATGTACATGTTACGGCTGTTTAGGCCATTTTCAACATCCTGATTGCTAGAAGGATATTATTATTGTTGTTATTGTAGAGTCTTTTTAAGAAATCAACCAGTCCCGAAAGATAAATTCTCTAACATTTTCCAATATTAGGACCAACCTTCATATTTTGCAAATGGTTTTAGTGACTTAAACTTAGGTCAAGTCCTTTATCAGTTTTATTTTGTTTCATAGATCTATGCATTTGTTCATTATATGCAGTCCGTCTTGTTGTGTTTTGCTCACTTGTGATTTCTCGATTGATAACGATTGCCTATCGATTGTTATTGTTGAGCAGTTTTTAACAAAAAGAAAACTCTTGCTGCCGACCTGTTATTATTTGCAGATCCCAATTTTGGTTTTGTCAGCCTCGACATTTGTTTTTGTTTTTTTTTCAAATTAATGAAGAAGTACTTAAATGCAGTTAATAATTTTACAACCGTTGCCAGATTTCTAGTTAAAAGAATTAACAGTCAACTTAATGTTGTTGTTTTAGTAATTGGGTTGGTCATTCAATATGGGTAAACTGTCAATTATATAGCGGAATGAATTGACTATTAGTAGAGAGAATTATGTTCACAATCAAAATAATAGCTGTTTTTTACGAAAGTTTTTACCATTCTTTTTCATTCTTTCTTGTCTCAAGTTCAAGATTGTGTTTATTCTATAGCTTCTTTTGAAATCCTGCCCAAAAATACAAAAATATCACTTGTCTTATTTGTAACGGGCCCTCAGTTTGTTTTCACCCATAGTGGCAAGTTAAGTGTTTGACCAGCAAATCGCGTTGCTCGCACCAAGTCAGCCAATCGGTTTTGAAGTGAGGTTGGCGAGAGAAAGAGGAAATATATATAAAAAACTGAACTGCTGACATCTCTGTGTTGATACTGTAACTAACCACTTGGCTCGGAGTCAAACCATTGAGTAGCTTCGAAAGAAAACATTGCTGTGTATAACATTGCAGAGTTGACATTGGACATAGGGGGCGCTTTCTTGCTTGTTTTATGACTGATGTTTCTATTAAGTTCCTTGCGTGTACAATGCAAACAAAGTTCGCAAAAAAGGGTCACCAAATGACAAGTGTCGTTTTCCCTGTGAATGTTTCGATCACCGCGCTTCAGTGGTCCATGAAATCCGAGGAAATGGTCGCCATAAAAACGTTTTTAATCCGCTGGGGTAAGAATTGTAAGTCTTGTTCGTTCATAATCTCATTACCCTCCATCACGCCAACGAAATGGGAACTAAGCTAAACGTGTGGATAATAATATACGTGTGGGCGTACGTACATACGTACGTACGTATCCGGTAGCCCAGTGCAGGGTCGTTGGGTCACCACAGATAATTCCATCATGGGTGTGTCAAGGGCGAGTACGTGTGGGCTGAAATCGGAAATCAGCAAAGAACGTAACGTTGATGCTTCATCGGAGAGCTGTCATTTTATGGGTAAAAATATTCGAGTAAATAAAGAAACAATTTGGTTGGAAGATACGTCGTGTCAAAAAGGTGAGAAAAAAATCAGGGAACCGTGCCATGTGCTTTTAATCCAAGATTGTTTGGCCGGTAGTTTCTATTGTTCCATTTGAAATAGTTTTTATAAGGAAAATAAACTGTACACAGAAAATAAAAGAAACATGTTTGATAGATCGGGACGCAAACATATTGAAACGTACAAACGTTTAAATTGATGGATATTGACTGGGCCAAACTTCATATGAAATAAGGTCAGACGTTATTAACTTTTTAGTGAGAATAGAACTCACTATTAATGTGTAGTGGGCCGAGATTGCTCCACTGCACCACAATGGGTGAGATGATAGATAGATAGATACATAGATAGATATGCATAAATACATGGATGCATACAATATTTCATACATACATCCAAATATTTTAATCAGATTATTATGAAATGAAACTAGTTTTTCTCACTGACCGGGACAGGGCCTTACCCATTAATCTACGAAAGCCAACTAACAGAGGTCATTCCAATTTAGTCATTTAGCAACATTTTTCCTCATCTGATTTTACTTCCACGTCATATTGTTTGTTTACCCCTAGTAGGGTATACGTAATAGTCTTAAGTTGTCCAAATGTCTTAGATAAAGCATCTATACTATAAATATGATGGTCAATTCGTCAATCACAAGAGAGCATTTTGGAACGTTGAAATTTGAATAAAGCAGACAACTGAATATTTTTATGAAAATGAATAACATTTTCATACTAAAATTAAATAAACAAAAATATTATTAATTTTATTGAAAATATTTTATAATTATATACATTAAAATATTGCTTATTTTATTTAAAATATTCCTCATTTTATTTAGAAAGAAAGAGGGGAGGAAATGGGGTTAGGTAGTTTGCTGAAAAAGCAGGAAGAGAGGAGGAAGGGGAGTTAAGTAGTTTAATAATAGGGGAGGAAGAGAGGGGAGGAAGAATGTTAGGTAGTTTTCTGAGGGGGCAGGAAGAGAGAGAGGGGGGAGAAAGGAAAGTTAAGTGGTTTAATTAGAGGGTGGGAAGGGAGAGGACAGAAAAGAAAGTTCGGTAGTTTACTAATGGTGTAGGAATTGTTTTGCATATGAATCTCATCCATGTGTGTATAACATTTACATAAAACCATGAACCGACAACGAAGATTGGAAGGGATAAGGGAGATACACGCATAGGGTGATAGAAGAGCAGAGGTATGAGATATTGAGTGAGCTTGGTTGTCAACACCCGTGAAATTTCCACAGGGCCAGCTAGTTGTCATTATTATAATGTTTGGGTAGTTTTTCTTTCATTTTTTTAAAATTATCCTAACCAAACGAAAATTCCAGTAATACGTTAATACAGTAAGCATTTTGGTTGTAGATCTATGTTAAGTACTGTTATAAAAATACCTTCTATTTTATATTCAAATATGTTTTTTCAAAACATATGCATAGAAATGCACTGCTCTTGATTTGATTAGAAAAGTCATTTATTGAGTTACTGATAGAATGTCTTTCCTTCTGTGATGTCTGGAATGATATCACTAATTCCAGTAATACTTAGTGATATCATTACAGACATCACATAAGGAAAGACATTACTGTTGTTGTATGTTCGATCCTCACTGGATGCCGCACATTTGTCGCCTTGTAACAGACTAAGATAAGCTTAATAAAAGACTTATCATATCATATTTGATCATCTTCAATTGTATTTACTTGATTACTGTATGTGTTACACCAAAACATGAAGAACCCTTTGTCCTGCTCTGAAATTACTTCTATAGTTATGAGAAGGGTCATTAACATTCAAATAGTTCTTCGGACGATTGAACTCCTTCTTGTTGTTTGTGTTGTTAACACGACGTTACGGCCGATCCATTATTCGACCTTCTTCAGGTGTAATATCCGAGTGTGATGGGTTAAACAGAGGTTTGTTTTTTTTTAATTTCAAAGGGGGCAACCCTTATAACGTAGGATTCGGGTGATTCTTTGTGCTTGCCTTGTCGGGTTTGGGTCTGTTGAACAACGGAAGCCACATCGGGTTGAACTCCGCACTTTTCTGACTAATGCATTTAGTCGACATGTTGATATGAGCTGCTTCTTTGATTTTTCTTTGCTTCCAACAGCGTTCTCTGTCAATAATCTGGACCGAAGAAGGGATCGGCCAAAACGTCATGTTAACAACACAAACAACAACAAGGAGTTCAATCATCCGAAGAACGATTTGAAAATTAAATACTAGTTTAGATAATAAAAGTATGTAGGATACTTACGCTGGCTACAGTTTCAGCTGTCCCAGCCCGGTCTCCACATATCACACGTGTATCTGTCTCGCCTCCGATTTGCAATATGTGAAATAAACTTAGAGGCGACAAGCACCCGAAGTGGCGTCACTCACTTCACCCTGCTTTAGATAATAATATTATATAAATCTATTAATAGATGAAGCATTGTCGATTATTATTAATGTTTTACTGGTATTTCTGTCTTATTTATCTCTGCCAACGAAGTTGGAGAGGTATGTGTATTCGGTCGTGTCTTTCCATCTGTCTGTCTTTCCGTCTGACTGTCTTTCCGTCTGTCTGTCCACACGATATTTCCAAATGTTCTCAGTGAATTTCAATGAAACTTTGTGGAAAGGAGGGCAAAGGCTACGGAAGAAGTGATTACATTTTTGGCAGATCCATGCACAATTACGTTGGCAGAGGTATGCGCTCTGTGAGTGCTTTCTAGTTTCTGTTGCTTTTTATCGCTACTCTCAGACTGTCATTCTACCGTCGTCCGTAAGCAGCGCGAATCGGATATTAAGAATAAGCCTCCGGCGAGATTTGAACACGCATTCTTTTTATCGAGCAGCCTTTCCGGAAACCTGCCCCGGAAAGGCAAGCTAATTTAAATAGTTTGTTTGTTTGTGTTATTTAACTGCTCAATATTTTTCGAATTATAATTTTTACCGTCTCCAGTTATCATAGGGACTTGATAGAAGAATTGTAAAATGGTGTGATAAGAAGCTGCAAAATATCTTGAACTATATAATTATACTGATAGATAATGATTTGCAAATTTAATATCGGGAGCTTCTTCCCCGCCTCCACCAAAAATTGACAGCACCTTTGTGGGTGAAATATCGTGTGTGTCTGAATGTATATGCAGGAGATTGTATATGTATGCAGACCATTATTAACTTTAGGTGTTTCAATTTCATTATGTTTGCGGTCGTGTGTGCAAGTATTCGTTATATGAATTTGGTTATATAGGATTGCACGCTATGTGAACGCATTTGGGTGCATCGGCACGTATGCAAATAACGTATGGTCCGCGAACACATATTTATGCATCAATCAAATCAAAACATAAGCTCAACCATGAGCATTAAATATATTTCCTGGGTAAATAATATGTGTTCTTTCGAATGAGCTTAAATTCAAGTTACCAATTAAGTAAGTTTTATGTTATTTGGCTTTAAAAAATGTCTTGCCTAAATACTACCAAACAAATTACGATAAATAATCGTAACGTCACTATTGTAGAATTTCGAAAAAAAGTTTTTAAAACATGGGTTTAAATGCCTTTCAGTTTATAAAGCTAAAGAACATGCTTTCAGAATGGTGAACATTTAGAAGATCGCAGAAAGTATAACCCTGGGGTCTGTAAATTGACGTCTAAGATCAACAAAGAAAAACTCAACCATCAATCAAACGTATCTGCTCATAAGATCGGGTTACAGTATTGGATGTCATGACATGAAAGCAATGAAGGGTGATTACGGAATAGAATACATGGAAAATAAGAAGGTTCCAAAGTATAGCGATGATAAAATGGCTGAAATTAGGACAACGCTTAGTTGACTTTATCGATTGCGATCAATCATAAATTATATAAATTGAAGTTTCTTCAACGTAGAATGGTCCAATAGATGGAAACACATGGTTTTAAAGATGTTGCAATATTCTGGCCCGACAAGGCGTCATCTCAATACGCCAAGTCCGTGCTGGAATAACTTGATTCCAAACAAATTCTTGTCGTGCCAAAGAAAGACAACCTCATAAGTTGTCTTCAGTGTCAGCCAATTGAAACAGCTCATGCCATAATTAAAAGAGTGATTTTCAAGGATGGGTTTCAACCAAAAAACGAAGATTGCATGCATAGGTTCAAGCGGTGGTGGAAATTCACCATGTCATTTAATAAAATATTACCAAGAATTTTCCGGTTTCCATTCGCTGCAAATGCAACGGCGTTTAATGTCGAAGAGACTTTGCACTTTCGCGTGAAATTTAATTAAATCATTTATCTTTTCTGCCAAAAAAGTTATTCATCTTTTTGTAATTTTCGCGAATACATTGACCGTACGTTATTAAAATGTATATACATATATGTATGTATGACAAGTATACAGCTTGATATAGCATAGTACAAGGCCACAGTAGATGGGTACCCAGTGGGGGTTTAATTCGCTGCACGAGTGATCAGTTTGCGAAAGTATTGGGTTGGCCAAAAGTTCATTCTGTCTTTGTATTTAGATAGCATGAGGAGCGTTTTGTTTTAACAAAGTTCACTCAAAAGTTGTACTGTGACAGCTGTCATATCGGGGAACATTTTTTAAAAGATATTGTTAAAGCTGTACTTTTGTTTCTTGTGTGTAACACTGAAGATGAACAAAAGCAAGTAACATTTTCAGCATATTATGCTTTTTTAAGAAAGGTAAAAATGCGACTCGCAAAAAAAGGTTTTAAAAAATTCCCAGGTTGACTGCAAAAGGAACTAAGGGCAGTTCTTTGCTCAAGAAGATAAAAACATCTGGAAATATGGAATTATGAAGTTGAAGTTGACAGAAGGTTGTGGAATAAAACGGTAAATATGTTCAATTTGTCGAAAATACAAATAAAACATTGTCTTTTATTTTTACTTTATACACTAATGGACTTTTTGGGTAACACACAGACAGGAAAGTAATTTGGTTCACTCCACCATTCAATCGACAAGTGAGAACAAATGAAAGGAAATTGTTCATTGAGATAATTAGAAGGAACTTCCCAAGTAATAGCAAATTACATAAAATACTTAACCTGAGTTAGGAAAAAAACCCGTAATAAAACGGAAAATTCTGAAAGAGGCTAAAACATGCAACAGATTAAACTCGAGGTGCAATTTGTGTCTGAAATTACGGTCGCGTGTCGCCATCAAAAGGTGTTATCACTTAAATATGTGAAAAAATAAATAATAGATTTTAAAAATAGGAGAAAGGGGCAGAACCACAACAACGTGGGTATTCTTAAATAAATAAAATTAAAATACGACAAATAAGAATAGGGACACAAATAAAAATAAATATAGTGAAAAATAAACTCTTAATAATAGTATACTAGAATACCAAGATGAGTAGAAATAACATAAGACTTAAGAAGTATAACATAAATGAAGAACCGGGGGGGGGACAGAAAATAAATAACTAATAATGAGGTAAATTAGTGAGTCGAAATATTGAAAATTATGGTGTTAAAATAGTGAAGAGTCAACAACGAGGTATCCAAAAAGTGAATGATAGATGAAAAATACTTAATAATTAAGATAATTATGACCTAAATAT